>JAAMXV010000645.1:0-48706 GCA_019693495.1 Axilococcus clingmanii
TGTATGTATGTATGTATGTATGTATGTATGTATGTATGTATGTATGTATGTATGTATGTATGTGTAACACCAGTCATTCATATTTCTTACATGCATTTTGTCGTATTGTCTTATCGAATAAGGGTTCGAATCATGGAGCCCATACCTGACTCTGAACCGCCTCCTTGAGAAGACTTGGGTCCAGGGAAAACATTCCAAAACCGTAGCGTCTCATCTCCAGCCCCCGTCACTATGGTCTGCCCATCTGGGGACATGGCAAGGTAGAGAACCCTCATGGTGTGTCCCGTCAATGTAGCTAGCTTTTGCATGGATGGATACCGCCACACAACAATCTGGTTCTGCGAATAGCCGTGAGTAGAGACGAGCTCATTAACATTTTTGCTCCATGCCAAATTGCACACCTGACTTCCGGTATCTATGTTTTGCAGAGCTTGCCCTGTGGTCGTATTCCAGAATCGAATACATCTATCTGCCGTACCTCCACCGCTGGCTAACAACCCATGCTGATGTGGGCTCCAAGAAATAGCCTTGACAGCTGCCTGGTGCTCCTGAAATCTCAGCAGCGGTTGCAAAGAGGTGGGTTGCCAGACGAACAGCTGATTATCATTGCCTCCGCTCGCCAGTTCCCTATCATCTGGAGACCATCTAAGTCCACATACTTCAGATCTATGGCCCAGCAATCTCGTTTGAAAGTGATCTTGGGAGCGAACATCTCTCAGCAGGACGGATCGATCCCTGGATCCTGTGGCCAGTATGTGACGACTCCAAGCCATACAGCCTACGCGTCCCCCGCCGTTGCCAGATTTATGTCCAGTCATTGTTCTAATCTTCTTGCACTTAGCTGCGTCCCATATTTGTACATCCCCTTTGTCAGTTCCAACGCTCAAATAAGTCCCCCGCTGACTCCAGCCGACGGAGCAAACATGACCATCTTCCCCGAAATCCACAAGTCTCGTGACTTTACTGGTACAGGCACTCCACAAATATACACACGACCCCAGGCCTACGGCTAAAACATTCTGAGCGCTCCAATCTACTAAGTTCAGGTAGAAGTCATCAGCCAATGCAGGGGCATCCAGAACCTTGAAAGGGGAGCGGGGGATCTTCCTGGGGAGCCGAGTAGGTGTCGTCAAGCCCGTGGCACTTATCAAATCATCTCCAATAAGACCACGTGCGTAGGGTGATGCTGTGGGTAGGCCACCAGTGGGTGTATCTACACCTCCAGCTATATATCTAAACAATTTTCTCGATGGGCTCTTTGTCGGTGAAGATGTTGCCTGTACCCCACTAGATGACTTCTCAGGGGAGGTCGGGGGGGCACAGCCCAGCAGCTCAGACTTTAACAGCAGGTTATAGGCGCCATTGCTATCCTCCTTTTCTCCTACTCTCTTTGGCTGTTCTGAGGCCGCAGCTTCCCTGTCCAACATCGAGTAGTCCAAGCGGGCTGCAAGAGCCCGAGAAGGAATGAAGCGGTCGCTGTATGTGACGCGACTGCTTGATGGGGTTGGGAATGCGTTAGTCCCAAGATAAGGGTCCACATTGCCTTCTATTGTAGTGCGTTCGTCCATAGAGGACTTCCTGTTGTGACATCGTATGCATTAGTTAAATAAAAAGTACAGATCCTTATGAGATCGAAGCCAAAAAATAAGGCCAAGCCATTATGCTATTAATATTTTACATGGCACTTACCAAATTGTATACGGGACAGAATTATTCTACCAAAAGATTGTTCGATTCAAATGGCGATTTCAAAGAACGAAGAGATATGTTCTCTTGAAAAGCCGGACCAGAGCATAAAATAATACAAAGTAACCGTATCGGCTTTAAAATTGTCCATGTTAATTCATAATCTGGCTATAAATGTCAACAAACAGAAGGAAAACATGCTTGGCGGTTTGGACTCCCGAAATAAGAGGTTTGTACTGCTGGTCTGCCCAACTGGGGCTCCTACTATTATTTTCAGTAATTGTATGGAGGTGGGGTTGACCATCATAAATCATTACTGTCATGACACATGTTCATCACATATAGATTGATTCTTACTTGGCAGTGTAAGAGGGCATCCGTGTAAGACTATCCCAAGCAGTCGTTCCGGTCATGAGTTCTGGGTTTGGTCAGGATCATGTTCATAATCGTACTGTGTGTCCTCGATAGAATATACTTTGTAAATCGGAATTACGAATCTAAAGCTAAAGGACCGGCTCATCATCAGTCTCTGATAGACTGATCGTTCAAGCGAGTCAGATGCAATTTCTTGGGGACCGTTACGCTTTAAAGCGCTCTCATGCTCTCAAAACAACAAGCGTTAGACGTCCACTGTATGTATGTAACCTTTTCACTGGCATCGTTCAAGGGAAAGCCAGCATTGTGGCTAAAGAACCCAAGGGCACCGACTTCGTGTCCTTCGACATTGAATTGCCTCATGGTGCCACTGATGGTATTGCCATTGGTGCTAGTGTTGCTATCAATGGCACCTGTCTTACCGTAGTTTCTCATGATGGAAATAGTTTAAGATTCGATTTAATCGAAGAGACACTGAGAAGAACCAACCTGGGCACTCTGAGGGTTGGCTCTTCTGTCAATTATGAGAGATCTGCCAGATACGGGGATGAGGTAGGTGGCCATACTGTCTCTGGTCACATACATACGACGGCCATTATAAAAAGGTTAGATCAAAGTGAAAATAATAGACGAATACAGTTTACATTGGAGCAGCCAGAGTACATAAAGTATATCCTGCCAAAGGGTTTTGTGGCGGTGGATGGTTGCAGTCTGACGGTCGGTGAAGTTGAAAATGATGGATTCTCTGTGTATTTAATACCAGAGACATTGAGGGTTACTGTCCTTGGGGACAAGAAGGAGGGAGATGTAGTAAATATTGAAGTAGATGCTCAAACCCAGGCGATAGTAGATACTGTGGAACGGGTGGTTGCTAGGTATATGGAAAATAGACGTGTGTAAGAATTGTAGTGGTCATCCCGCAATACCCCCCGTAATCCTTTTCTTGTTGTGTTTAATGTTGGATAGCAGTCTTGCATTTTCGCTGCATAATTAGGACAGTTATGCATTGTGCAAGAGGGGGATAAGTCCATGTGTGGGTGCTCCAGGAAACCACCCTTACTAGAGAGGGAAAAAACATTGGCAAGGTACATAGCTCTGCAGATGGTCCAATTCAAAACTAATTATTACGCTCATGGCACCTATGACCATAGATGCCGACACCATTACTGATGTTTCTACTATTGCCGGTGGATCAGATCGGTGCATTGCTCCAGAAGCTGGTGACGATAGGAAACGAAAACGCGGCTCGTGCAAGGACAGTTTAGGCCACACAATCAGGAAATGCAAGAGAAAAGTTCGTAGCGAATTATCCGTGTCCAGGGGAGAGTGGCACAAATACAAGTATGCTGAGAGAGCAGACCTCACATCCGTCTCTCATGGAGTTGATACCGTACCCCGCATTGATGGCACAAGAATTTCACTCCAAGAGTTTATTGAAAACTATGAGAAAGAGAAAAGACCCTGTATTATTACCCACTTGACGGATGCATGGCCTGCCAGGCAGGCATGGTCCTCACTGAAGGCGCTCGCTGTGCGGTTTCCCACTCACTCATTCAAAGTGGGAGAGGATGATGATGGGTTCAGTGTTCGTATGACTTTGGCAGATTTTATGGCATATACTGCCCATCCATACCATGGCCTTATAGATGATAGCCCTATGTATATCTTTGATGGCTCATTTGCAGAGAAAGAGACCAGCAGAACTTTGGCAGATGATTACACAGTTCCGACATTGTTTGAGGAGGATTTGCATCAGTATGCCGGTGAGCGTAGGAGACCCCCATATAGATGGATTGTCATTGGGCCCCCTAGATCTGGCAGTACTATTCACATTGATCCGTTAGCCACTGCAGCCTGGAATGCTCTCTTGATGGGTCGGAAGCGGTGGGTGCTCTACCCTCCAGGCACCCCTGCCTCCGTGCTTAAACCACCTGGCATTGAGAAGGAAGCTATTGTTTGGTTTGATAAAGTGTACCCCACAACCCTAGACTGGAAGCCACTCAGCTGCGTTCACAAGGCGGGGGAGATACTTTTTGTCCCCGGTGGATGGTGGCATGCAGTGTTGAACATCGACATGACGATAGCCGTCACACACAACTTCTGTTCCACCTCCAACTTTGAAGAAGTTTGGAAGCATACTCGATGTGCAAGACCGAAGATGAGCCAGAAATGGCTTTCTGCATTGAAAGGGGTCAGGCCAGACTTGGCTGCAATGGCTGAGCAGATGGAGACCGTTCCTCATACGGCATATCAAGATGTACATACAAGCAGCAGCAGCAGCAGCAGCTCTTCATCCTCCTCATCGAGCGATGACGATATTCGTTAAAAATTAAAGTATGTGTAGATCAACTCAAACTTCGTCAGGCGTTCTTTCATTCGGCGCCTTCACTTCCAGCAGGAGATCGCATCTTCCACATGACAGTAAACATTTTCCTGGGTCTCCCTTGATGCCGACCATAAAGCCAGGATTGGAGTCACACTCGCCAGCCTCTGCCCACCCCTCACAAGAAGTATGTTCATCCTTACACCCCGGGGGAGCTGGGGGTCTCAACTCTTTAAATGTAACATGGTGTACTGTCTTTGGAATCTCATTTCCCATTGCATAGTGAGCTACATGGAACCATTTTGTAGCCGCCCATTTCGTCCCTTTTGAAGTGGGGCAGCTGCCATGCAGAGAACCACGGTCCAAGACGCCATCGGTTTTCAAACTAAAAAACAACACAGCATCTCCTCGCTTTGCCTTCACTGCCAAGCCTTGCATACTGCACTCACTAAAACCGTTCTCTTTTGTTTGAGTGGCAGGTTTGGGGACATTGGGGAAAACAGTCTCACCTCCCTCTTCAGCACCTTGTAAATACATCAGCACAGTTGCGAGGCGGTTCCCTCCGTTTGATTCTCCCTCGGGGTGGAAGAAGTAGTCAAAATGCGGTTTATACTCCTGGCCATGCTCGTACCGCAATACTTGCATGCCTTCTCCATTCCCCACAGGTATCAGACTGTATTTGGACAGGCGCTCTTCAATTCTCTGTATGATGGGGTCTTCTCCTCGTTCAAAAAACATGCCATTGCTCGTTCGTACGTCGCTGATGGCATCTTTGCCCTCCCCCCCTTCATCAACAACTCCGCTACGTGCTAGCCTAGGTGTTGCTTTGTTAATTACATAGTCACACTCATCTGCAGAAGATACACAAGGAACGCATGTCAAGAATATGCCATTGCTGGTTGACGGTGAGTGCGAAACACTCAAGTCATACCTTCAGTCAGTAAATTATGCAACAGGAATATCCTTGGCTCCCAGCTTAACACTTCGACTCGCGTCTCTGATTTATCAAGCACAGGTGTTGAGAATCTAGCCTGTTTCTGGTCAGGATTGGCTACAAGGTCTTCTTGTGCGACGTCGAGTCGCTCACTCCATCCAATAAGATCTCTATCGATTTGTCTAGCACCCCGATATTCTTTCAAACATAGCAACAAGCAAAATAGGACGACGCTTTTCGGTCCCATCGTCAACGAGATTCTGTTGAGTTCTTGGTTGAAAAACACCGGTTCCTTACTAATTATGGCACATATTATTTATAAATTAAGATATGATATAACTACTGGGGAGGTTGTTTAGGCATGGGAAATCTGCAAGCTCCCACCTGTTGAGAGGTGCTTGCCGGTGTTAAGATGCACCGACTGGACTCAGCATCAATTTTTCATGGCGGCGTCCGATGCCCAGCCTTTCCACCATGCCGACATAGAAATCTGAATAATTGATCAGGCAATGAGCTGAAGTCCTTAATCTCTCCAAGAGGATAAAAAAAGCAGTAGAAGCTTGGCACCATCTGCATAGTATGTGGATCCTTCTGTGAGACAATCTCAGTGGTACAGGGACAGGGGGAGAGACCCAGCAGAACCAATGATGGGCACTTACAGTTAAGTCAGTCCCACGCACTTGCATCTACACAATTCTTGTTTTGACACTATCAAGTATTAAAATTTCATCCAAAAATTGGTTTCGTATAATCCCTTGAAAGCCCGACATGCTAGCATCACTGAGCACCTCTCACTTGGCTCTCAAAAGGCCTGCCAATATCAATACGTAAGCTGCATCTTAATTCTAATTGAAGCGGTTTCTCGATGCTAATTACTCCCGTTGTGTATTCCCTGTACATACAGTCCTCGTCTCTCTCAGAGTCGTGTCGCCCCTCAGGCTCTTTTTGGTGGAGGCAACAAGGAAGGAGGCGGAGGAGGAATGGGTGGTTTCATGGAAAATCTGAAGAAGGCGCAGGCCATGATACAAGTGGAGGCTGCAAAAATGCAAGAAGAGCTTGCTGTCACTGATATCGAAGGGTTCTCGTCTGACGAAACAGTACGAGCGGTATTCAGTGGTACGCAGGAACCTAAAACCATTGACATCACGCAGGCAGCCATCGATCAAGGACCAGAGAAGTTGAGTGCTCTTGTAGCAGAAGCCATGAAGGATGCACACAGTAATAGCGTTGCAGAAATGAAGACTAAGCTTGGAGCTCTTGCTCAAAAGATGGGAGTTCCCGGAGGCGGAATGCCTGGAATGTGAAGGGTGGATGGAAAACACAGAAGAAAAGAAACCTTCTTTAGAAGTATATAAGAAAAACACTAAAACTGCATGCTGATGCCAACCCATTTTTAAAAGACCTTCTCTTTCCTTCATTGTTTCATTTTATTAATCTTCACCCTGACTGGAAAGAGGAGGAGCCTTCTGTCCGGCGGCATTCACGGCTTCAACCAACTGCTTTTCATCGCCTTTGCCCGCCCTCTCATAATCCCGTGTTGGTCTCGAGATAAATGTAAAGTCCCCAGGACTGATTCTCTCCGCAAGCGCTTCCATATGCTTCATCTGTGCCTGCTTCCTTTCTTGATACTCACCACTTACCAGATATTCACTGGTCAATTGGGGATATGGTTTGCCAGGCCCTCTGGGTGGCCCTGCCCCCTCTGTCGGTTTGGGAGGATGCGCATCGATGATGCTTTCTATCTCACTCGAACTCAGCTCTCTCTTTTCTAACAAGGCGTCTGCTATAGCATTCAATGCCACTTCGTGTGCAGTCAAGTCCGCTACATTGGCATAATAAGCGTCCACCAACACTTCCTGCACCTTTACTTTTATCCTATGCCATGTCTCATCTGAGGGTTGCCATGATGGAGCGTACACGTTTCTCACCAAATCATCAAATCTATCTGTAGCTGCATCCACGCCCTTTGTTTCAAACGTACTTTCATGAGGAAGAGGGGCATATGAAGTGAATCCTAAATCAGACATTCCATAATTTGCAACTATACGGGTCGCCAGCTCTTTTGCTATCGCCATGCCCATGAGGGTGATGGTGCTCACCTCGCCATGGCACCCAACGTCCTCTGCAGCTCGTCCACCCATGTGCACTCTCAATTTGTCCAACAACCTGGATTTTGTGACAAATAGATAGTCCTCGTCATCCTTACGAGCAAAGTACGTTCTGCCGTCCTCCATGCCACGCTGGATTAGAGAGAGACGCTCCACCGGTTCGATGTGGCCATTTCTTCGATGCAGCAGAGTGCAGATGAGCGCAATGCCAGCCTCCCTCAAGGCTATGACTCGCTTCAAGGAATACCTATTAGAAATGCCAGGTTGTTTCAGACCCTGGGTCAGTCTGTCGATAGCCACATTGATATCCTGCCCTTCTACCTTTTCCCCTTGTCTCCTGACAGCATTCAGAGCAGCTTCATTGAGCACATTCATCAACTCAGCCCCTGACAATCCGGGAAGATCTTTGGCAAGCTGTAGCAAATCCACACTGCCCCCCAACGGATGTTTTCTGGCATGAATCTTCAGGATTTCCAACCGCCCTTGCTCGTCCGGTCGGGGAATGAGGATCTTTCTGTCAAATCTACCTGCTCGGATGAGGGCAGAGTCCAGCAAATCATACCTATTAGTAGCGCCTATAACAAGAATACCAGCTCCAGGTTCAAATCCATCCATCTCTGTGAGAAGCTGATTGAGTGTCTGCTCCCTTTCTTCATTCGTCGATCCCCCGCCGCTGCCACGCTGAATCCCCAAGGCATCGACCTCATCTATGAAAATGATGCAAGGTGCAAAGGCTCTGGCTCTTCGGAACATGTCTCTGATACGGGAGGCACCTACACCCACAATACCTTCCACAAACTCAGACCCCCCAAACTGGTAGAATGGGACCCCTGCTTCCCCCGCAATAGCTTTGGCTATCAATGTTTTGCCAACACCGGGGTCCCCAGATAACAGCACTCCTTTTGGAGGCTTTGCATCCATATAAACATATCTGTAGGGGTCTTTTAAGAAGGCAACAATTTCATTCAATTCATACAGGGAATCTCCTAAGCCACCTACATCAGCAAAAGAGATGCCTGTTTGACCTTCTCGTCGAGCTGTACCCTTGGACTGGGCGAATTCGATTGCCTCTTGCATATCCTGTGGCATTTTCTTCTTCTTTCTTAAAATCTGCCATATAACAGCAGCAAATATGCCTCCAAAGAGACCACCAATAACCACAACATTGAATAAGGCCATCCACAAGAAATGGAGAGAAAATTCTGGTTTCGTGTAGTTGTAAGCGACATCGATCAGTTGCGGTGCTGGGTTATGGTGGACTTCTGGAACCCACCAGGCACCTCTAGTAAAGAACTTCTCTCCTTCAGGAGTCAATCGTTCCTCAGAGGCTTGGAATATTTGCTCAAAAACTTGATTGTATCCATATTCTGAGGGATTCCCAGGCTCACGGGGAATGCGTTTCTTACTGAAGAAGGCCCCGCCATAATATCCCCCCGATGAATAGTCTCTCAGAAAGGTGTCAAGGCCTGCATATGGGAGATCCACCCAAAACTTTTTGCCATTGCCCCTGGTGATCAGAGCTCTATAGCCTTTGAATATCGGCCTCAAGAGACGTCCGCTATCCTTGTAAAATTGAACGTCCCATTTATCAACATGGGGGTTATAATACTTAGATGTCCAGTTTCTTTCCCTAAGTCCGTGATAAAATTCCATGTAAGGCATACGTGGCGTCAACCACCAAAATGGCTCAGGTGCAGAGGGGTTGGCATCCAGGTCGAAGACCTCTGCCGGGATGTATTGCTTGGTTCCTGACCAACCTTTTCGTTCTAGTTCTATTCTCAAATCATCTAGTGAAGGTCCATGCTCTTTTATACGTTTGAGATCTTCTCTATTAAACTTTTGATTAGGTTTAGGTGCTGGAGGCTTGGCAAAAAAGAAAGCCCCTATAGGAGGAGATTGTCGGGCCTACAGGATTATTGTCAAAGGCAAAAGTGAGATATTCATTGTACATGTCAACGCATGATACGTACCCTTCGGCTTCTTGTACTGATTGCTCTGCGATAAGGCGCTAATGTCTGCTGTGAGCCGAGCAAGGACGGTTTCAGAGGAATCCCATGTCGGAGAAATCTGCAGTCGTGAAGCATTAGGCCCAGCTTCAAGCTGACTTGCTGCTGGAAAATATAAAATGGATTCGATGTTTCAGACGACGAATGTTATCAGAAACGTTGAGGTTATAATAATCGGTGATGAGTTGATGAGCTCATATCCGTCTACCCTCATATTATGATTATTCTGTAAATCTAAGACAATTGTGGCTGTACATGCTATTCACTCTAATGCATGCAGCTAATTGGTTCCGTCTTCATCATCTGCTACTCAATCAGAAGAGCTGGCTTGAAGTTGGGACATGGTGGATTTTAGAGAATTAAGACTTAACTTACCGAATATAACTTGGTAAGGAAGTTAATTTGCTGTGTTTACAGGGTCTATTTCTCTCGCCACCTTTTGGACGATTGCTCTGAAACAAGCCGCAGAACTCTAACCTTCAACAAATGAATCCCTACAGTGGCACATCCACTTTAGCTAAGGTACTACTAGCTATTATTTGTTTTGTTTTTAAATGAGGCTAATCTATTCTTCCTCCGACCTATGCAGGTTCTCCGATTCTCAGCAGTAGGTGCGGGCGTCCTCTATGGGTCCATGAAATTATCATATTTGAAAGGCAAAGCAAGTAGAGCTGCCAAAAGCACAGAGAAGGCAGTACATCATTGATTATGTAACTTAATCTGTCATCTGTATATTACAATGTACTGAAATGATCTCATATATTAATGGCAAAGGGGAAAACGAGAGGCCAAAAAAATCAAATCAACAAAACGGGGTTGGGCACATCGTACATAGTTCTGTAAATGTGCAATTTCTCTGGTACAAAATTGCATTCATGAATTCATCAGCTGACCTACTAAATCAATCATATCATCTTCTAATGAATGATGAGGGACCAGGTGATGCATCACCGTACCTTCATCCAAGCTTTGAAGGCTTGCAGTAAATGTGTTCGTCCTCTTTATAGGTTGACCCAATGGGCCAACTTTGTCATGAGACGCGTGCCCATTTGCATCTTCTGACGATGACGACGAAGAACCAACTCCTTTTGGAGCAAGGGGGGGCTTAGGGGGCGCCATCCCCACCCCAGCCAGGTCGCTCATACTCATGCTCTTTGACATTTTCTTAGGCCGCGTGAACTCCAATGCAGCCAGCAACTCATCGTCAAGGTCTGGCAAGCCATCCACATCTGGGGTTGATTTATTGTTGTTGATGAAATCTAATACACTAGACGTCTCAGCATCGATGGCATTCAGCTCTGCCATATCCAACTTCAGCATGTCATGTTCATCCAGTCTGAACAAATCATTCGTGTCGTGCATCAGCTCATTCAAGACGTCATTGTTATTTCCGACAAATAGAGGAGAGTCAATGGGAGCAGCAGCTACTGGAATATAGGGTTCACTACGAATACGCTGCAGGCTGCGCTTACCCAAGGTTCCCCCGCTAGCAGGAGGAGACTGCTTACGAATAGTTTGCTGATGGCCAGGAATCAAGTGAGACTCTGAGCCCACTCGGATCAGAAGATTATTATCTGCACCACCACCACCACCGCCACCATTGAGTCCAGCCAAATGCTGATCTGACCCAGGGTTTGGTATCATGCCAGGGACCTTGAGGCTACCACCAGGAAGGTGCAGTTGCATGCCTCCATCAGGCCGAGGAACAAAGGCTGCTCGGTCAGCTTCACCTGTTGTTTGTAGGTCTGATGAGGAGTTGCGCCTCCTCATGGAGGTACGACCACTCCGTCTCTCAGCAGCACTGGTCTTATACTCTCTCCTATACCCAATATCTGCCGCCAAATCATCCAAGTCATCTTCGCTGTACTCGTCCTCTCCCTCGCTGTCTTCATAGTTGTTGTTGTCCAAGGGTCCCTCAAGGTCACGATCGTCATCCCCAACGGCCGCAACAAGATCAGCCACATCTGGAGGAATGTCATCCTTGAAATTTACATACGAGCGAGCCTCACGCGGTTTCAAACGCCACAAAGCTCGATCGTACGCCCTTGCTGCTTCCTCTTCACTGTCAAAGAGCTCTCTGTAGGCCCATCTTCGGTTGACCATGACTTTAGCCTCCCATTTTCCCTTCTTCCTTGAGACTCCTCTATATCTAGAACTCTTATCCATTGGCTTCACTCCAAGTGCTCTCTGTAAGTTCTCCCTATCCAAGCCTCTGAACACAGCGAGCTCATCAGGAGAATAGTCTGTGTGCGGAAAATTTGTCTGCGCACTGGAGCCATGCAACGCAATGGAGACTCTATCATACACACGAGCAGCCTCTTCTTCAGTTTCATAATACCCCAAATGAGTGACTTTGCCATGGACCAGAATCCTGGCTTGCCATTGGTTCTTTCGATTGCTAGAACCCACCCCCATAAACCGACTCGTTCTCTGCCGGCTGGTAAACCTCCTCCGAGGCGCTTGCTTTATTCTCTCACTTTTCAATGTTGTCTTCACCTCTTCTCTGGTCTTGCCAGTCAACGGCGGAATGGATTCTCCTTCATAATCGAGAAGAGGAAAATTTGTTTGCAAGTTTGGATTGACATGGCCTAAGAGCCCAATGGCCGCTCGGTCATAGGCTCGAGCTGCTGCCTCCTCAGTATCAAAGTAGCCAACAGACACACCACTTTTTCCAAGAGCTGCAACTTTGATTTGTACTCTCCACTTGGCCTTCTTCCTATCATAGGACACCCCCCGGTACCGGCTCTTATTCATGCCAGCAGTACCCATACAATTACTTCTGTCACCAGCTTGAGGAGAGTCATCAAATCCCATTCCCCCTGCACCTACACCACTTGATGTATTGGCAGAGTGTGATGATCCAGATGGACGATCCTCTGAGAAGGCTTCCTTGACGGCTGGAGATGATGTAGTCGATACCATATTAGGAATGGAGTACCCTGGTTGAGTCTGGTAAGGAGAATATCCTGCCATCGGTGGCATTAGTGGCAAGCCATACTGGGGCTGAATATGTGGCAGAGTTATAACTGGAGCCCCAGAAGCATCCACCAGTGTCGGCTGCATATGCCCGCCAGAGGGAAATCCATATCCAAACGACTGACCTTGCGAAGGGAAAGCAAGGGGTCTTCCAGGCAATGCATAATGCATTTGCTGGCCTTGCTGATTCTGTGTATCCATTTTCAAACCCCAATTTAAAGCTAGAGCATTTGCGGGGTTATCTGTAGTAAAAACTGCAAGAAGGAAAGAGAAGGGTTTGAGTCAGGAAAAGAGCACGTGGATATTTATCTTCGAGTTTCGATTTTAACCATGCTTGATACACGGAGCATTGTTGCCTAACGGACACCACAGCATGTCGAAATCGCATCTAATGACCAAGGCCGGGGTTTCAACAAGGTAAAGCCATCAAGCTTGGCATTTCCGAATCCAAAGCAGCAATGTGTCCTCTCCGTGCCCGAAAAGTCCCACGTCAAAAATCCAATGCTTTTATATTACCTTTTGGATACTAAAGGTAGACAGCGACACAAAGAGCAGAAGTCTGTAACTAGGAATTATGATGCCCTTGAAAACAGTGCAAGCAAACAAGAGAGCTCAAAAACACGCTCTCTGAAAAAACACCCTATTTATTTAGCTACTAATGAATTTTAGAGGGAGGGCATTTCGGCGTTGAAGAGACTGGAAAGCGAATGTGCTTTTTACCAAATTTGCAACGATATGGATCGATCGTTAGGACCAGTCTGCAGTGCGCGAGAGAAAGTGTGCTAGTATTCGATGAAAACAATATCTACAACCATTGCAATTACTACGTTTCTAATAGTACAATTGGGTCTGATTGGCGACTTCGAAGTGAGAATTCGGACACCAGCCCATCTTGAATTTTCCGTCCCAGAGTACCGCAATACCCGGCGAGACAATGCAGGGTACCTTAAATCTATTCAGATTGAGTAGTATGCGTAGAGTTACGCTCCAAGCTCAGCTATACAAGCCGAGTATCAGTCGGAAGAAGTGTGTGAAGACATGCTTCAGAGTGGCCTCCCACCATTCAGATTTTGCAAATTCTGAGCCGTGGGAGCACAGGAAAGTATTAACATTGCCTACTATATTGACGTTGGGGAGGGTCGTAGCTATTCCAGCACTAGTATATTTCTGGTTCTCGGGCGATGCACGCACGTGTACTGCACTCTTTGTGGCCGCTGCTGTCACCGATTTTTTGGATGGTTACTTGGCCCGCAAAATGAAGACAACTTCCGCTTTTGGTGCCTTTTTAGACCCTGTTGCTGACAAATTGATGGTAGCTACTGTACTGATACTTTTGAGTACCCAGCCACTGCCTCAATCTGGTAACGCCTGGCTGCTGCCTGTGCTGACCTGCGTCGTCATCGGGAGGGAAATAACAATGTCTGCTCTGAGAGAGTGGGCAGCATCTTTAGGGCCTGAGGCACACAGTGCAGTGGCAGTGAGCTGGCTTGGAAAATTGAAAACTACGACTCAGATGTTAGCCATGACTGCATTGTTACTAGCCCACTGTGGAGGGAGAGTGGGTCCTCTGGGAGGTCAGCTTGGCATACCGCTGCTGTGTTTCGCAGCATTCCTCACAGTTTGGTCCCTGATAGAATATCTGGTAGCACTGTGGAGATTCTTCTAGATACATAAATGCCGTGTAAACATTGGAACTAGCTTGTAAATTGTTGTAGTCTCGAAAGTAAGTTTGAGTGACACGCCATCGTGCAATTGTTTATTTCCAGGATCTCACCAAGATCGACTGTTCATCGATCGCAGTGAGAGGCAAAGGAAGGGGTAGAGGAAGAGGAAGAGGAAGAGGCAACAGTCGACAAAATGGTTCAGATTCTGATTCTCAGTCAGGCGAGTGGGAGGCCAGAAGGGCCGCTGGAGGTCAGCCGGCTACTGCTGGTATGATGCCTCCAAGCTCTAGTGAGGACGAAAGTGATGAGGATATCAATGTAAAGCATAGAGGGCAACCAGCTACTGCTGGCAAGCTGCCTCCCAATAGCAGCGACGAAGAGAGCGGTGACGATTCTTCAGAGTCTTCTGAACCCCCCATGCCTGTTTCTGCTGGCCCAAGGCGTAAGAAAGAGGATGATCTTGATCCTGAACAGATGAGGCGTGACATGGAGCGATTGGAGCTAGTTCGACAGAGGAGAGAGGTGGAGAGACAAAAGAGAGTTGCTGAAGAGGGTTTTGACAGGTACAGAGAGCCACCTCCAGCGCTGGTTCCAAAAGATCATCCTTCCTTAGGATTACAGAGCAAGTAGAAATGTAAAAGTTTAAACACGAATTTGGGGTCAAGACCCGCACCTTGGAATCATTCTGCAGTCAAATTTACATGCGTAACACGGCTCCCAAGTCTATAAGCTCGATCGTCTGTCCTCTTGGATACAGTAGAATACGTTCATAGAGCTTTGTAGACCTTGAAGTTGAAGTAAACGACTCTAGGTTAATTTCCTGGGATTGCAATGTACCACTTGCAGGCTTAGTTATGGGCCTGAACGACAGTCTGACTGGTTGAAGCAAGATATCTTCAAAAGATCTTCTGGACAAGGCGCCACAATGTCTTAATACATAATAGCGTCGCTACCTCTGCTATTTTTAATTTCGTGTAAGTTTGGTATTATTTGTTACCACTTTAAGCTATGGTATAGAGCGCTTTGGTTCCTTTGACGACTGGCTGCTAGCATTTCACACCTAAAAGAGCAGCATGGCGAACCCTGCTGTCCTTTATCAGAGTCTTGCAGCTCCACATCTTATACAAGAGGTATGTTGACTGATGTTTTATGGGTGCGGCTTCAAAGGCGACGTTTTGGCATTCCCTTCAAATGCAACACGAGCCAAGTGCGAGCAGCTTATAGAGTGTCTTTGGATGCTTGCTTTTTAGTTAAGAGATTTATCAAGCTGTCTCCGGCTTTCGATGGATTGGATTCGCCTCCAACTTGCTGATTGAATTCGCGGTAGAACGACATAACGTGAGGATAGTTTTTACGTCTTCCTTTATGCGTTGTTAAAGGGGTTTTTTAGATCAAGTGTCTGTACATGGTGATCGCGAACTCAAACCAACCTTCGTTTGTGTAGGACGTGTACCCTGGTGCCAATTGTGCAGATGAGTCCCTCCCTTACTCAACTTCTGAACTCAATGCGCCAGAATTCTCCACTGATACATTTCGAATGTATCATTTTAAAGTTACAAGATGTAGTAAAAGATATGTCCATGATTGGAGAGCATGTCCGTTTGCCCATCCCACTGAGAATGCTCGGCGCCGTGACCCTCGCTTTGTGGATTACCTTCCCGTCCCTTGCCCTGACTACAAGCGGGGCTTGTGTCTGAGAGGCGATGGATGCCCGTATTCTCATGGCGTGTATGAGTGTTGGCTCCACCCCGCCAAGTATCGAACCCAGCTCTGCAAGGAAGGTCCTCATTGTAGGCGACCAGTCTGCTTCTTCGCTCATTCTGTCACTGATCTGAGACAGCCAACAAGAGTTGACTCAAATGCGGGATGCATGGATGTCTCGCTGAGATCTGAGCAGTTGAACAACGCTACTGGTTTGTTAGGAGCCTCATCATTGGGATCCCAGAAGGGTACCAGCAGCACTGGTAGTGCATCAGACATGGAGGGATCAAACAATGGTCATTATACTGCTGCTGTGCTGTCAACCTCAGCTCCAGCAGCTACCCCCACCGTTGTGCAAACATCCAGCCAAGATGGGATTGGTCTGTCCGAATCTCCCAACAAAGCAGCCATACTCAGCAATGGGCCCGCAGCTGCTGAGGTCGTGGAGAAGGATACAGCCATGGAAAATGGAGCGAGCCATCCCCTGTCTCCCCTACCAGTGAAACGCCTTTCGTTGGACGTCAACCCTTCAGCTCCTGTGATCGGTGGCAGACACTCAATGGACAGCCAAATGTCTGCCACGAACGGTAACTGGGTCTCTGGAGTGCCTGTGAATGAACAACCCTCCCTCAATGGACATGGTGGTCCAAGGATGAGCAATGCAGTCGCCAGAAAACTAGGACTGGCTCCCCCAGGCCGCCCACTCCCCTGCCCTCCGCCAAGCGTGAAGAACATGGCCCTCAATCTAGGAAGAGCACCTCAGCAAGGTGCTGCTGAGCAGCTGTTAGCCTGTGGTAACGCAGGGATCGATCCTGCTCTGTTGCAAGTCATGCAGCCAAGTTTGGAGCAGCAGCTGGTTGCAGCAATGCAGCAGCAAGCTGGTTATCACGCTATGCACGCTGCTGCTGGGATGTTGCCACCTCACTGTTACGCTCCCAAGGGTGCCGGCAACATGTTTCATTCTGACGACCGCTGGGAATCATTTGCCAGCTCCCATCCAAGTGTGACATCTTCAGACTCAATGTCGACGACACATTCAGCAATGGCGACTCTCTTAAATTCTTTTGAAGGCTGGGGCTTGAATGGCACTACTAATTATCTGGGGGAGGACGTCAAACATGTCCCTCATCGTGGCTCCTTTGATGGAATGTTGGGAATGGCCAGCCTCCCTCCTCCATCAATGAACGGAAACTCGTATCACTTGCCTTCGGATTTGCCCTCTATTTAAGACAAAGAAAAGATAAAATGCAATGGGGCGTTATATCAATTAAAAAACGAATGACACCAGGATGTGCTTGTTGACCCCATGCGCCTGTGGTGGTAAGCAGCTTATTTTTTATGTTGGAAAATAGATTAAGATCTCCTTTTCTTTGTGGAGCAAGATTTTGCACTTTGATTGATTTGTGGCTATAGTGTATGCAAATGGAATGCTTTTTTTTCTCTCTCTCAATACTCGTTGATTGATCTTTTGTATTTGGTTTGTCCGTTGGAACTGCCATTTGTTTTGTGTCTGACTGAAGATACATCGTTGAAAAATTCTTTAAAACAAGTCGTGGTGATGCCTCTTTTCCATGATGTGAGCTATGCTTGGAATCGAAGGTGAAGGTACTAGTAGTGGGTGTATGGTACAATACAGAGAACTATTGTTTTTGAGAATGAGTGTCCCCCTCAATATATTGAGTTACATTTCCGCCGACATTTTATTACGACAGTCTGAAGGAACTACGGTACTTTGAGCTGACATGTGCTTGTGTGGGTGTCACAGCACAAGACACAAGCACAATGATACTTGGCCTTGGTCGGTTCTGTTGAAAAACAAACAAATGATCCTTTCTTTTAATGAAACAACAATAGTTGTGTAATGATTTTCTCTGTCAAAAGTACTATAAAGTATGTTACAACACATCTCCAACAGCCCAGGTGGGTACCAGTCCTATTTTGGAATCGCTGACTCGCATGACAGTAGCCCACCCGCCTATCTCACTGTGGAAAACGACTGCATCACCTGGCTCGACCGTCAACTCTCCCTCCATTTCTCCCACAAATCCAGCGACAATTTTCTTTTCAGGGCGTCCTTCAAACTTACCAGGCGTCCCAGGAATCGATCCCCCCCCATACTCCGACGACACTCCCGACACTGATCTTTGATGGCGATGGGAGGACATCGACTGGGTCCTATTAGTCTGGTGTTGGCCCGATGAGGAGAAGGGGTTACCGGCTACACCTGCCTCTTGCTGAGGTGTACCAAGGGCCACTGGTGAAAGACCCTGGGCCGAGACATCAGCGGGAAAGGAGGCAGGTGAGGTTTCTTCTTCCTCCGGCATCGTCGGCAGCGCCATAGGTTGTAGACTCGCTTCGACACCACTGAAGATATTGTCTAAGAAGTCTTCTTTGCTTCTACTATAGTCAAGAGAGAAGTTGCGACCGTGCGCAGCCGCTGTCTTGGCCGCACTGGTTAGCTGTTCAATTTTTATATAGCTCGTCGGCACGAGTCCTTGATGCCCTGTTGGATCTGCCACCAACATCCACCCGTCGCTCTCCTCTAGTATGGCCACTTGGTCTCCTTCAAAGACAGACAACTCTTCTGCATGAGCAGCATCTGCCACAAATGTGTGAACGACCATGCCAGTACCGATGGCATTCGTAGTATGCTTGGACGGGGATCGGGGGACCTTTAGGGATGCAGGCCGCTCCGACGCCATGGCTCCCCAAGGATCTGCCGCTATGTCATACTCGTATGCTGGCTGCTTGATAGGACTCTGTGGACTTGATGCTGGACCTGTCAAGCCTTCCAATGCGAATGCATTGGTGGAAATTGCAGTTGGTGCAGATGAAAATCCTGTCCATGGATCTGAGCCAGGTATTGCATCTGCTGGCCGTCCAGCCAGCATATTTTCGATGACGCTGTTATTCCTTTGGTCCAAAACCGCGGATGCTTCACTATTGTTCCATGCAGCAACAGAGACCTCTTCGCTGCCACCGAATGACAAAATATCTTCTACCTCTTTGTTCTTGGTCTTGCTGAGATTGCGATCGCTCATGCGGCCATCATCGACAGATGAGACCTCCTTGTCGACCTCGCTTGTCAAAAAGGTGGCATACGAATCGCCGCCTCCATCCTCTTCTGGTGCTGCTGCTAGAACAGCAACTGCTCTAAATCCTAAAATTGCATACCTGTCTTTTGAAAGAGTGCAGATTTGCTCTTCTGCTATTCTCGTCAAGGTCTTGGCTTGGCGGGCAAGGGACGATAAAATATCAACAGGCCAGGTTGATGGATCATCACCGAATTGTTTGAAGACGGCATCTAAGCAGAGTTGTGTCGCATAGACCTTGTCCATTAAAGCAAGTGCTGGCAGAACACTTGAAGCTACCCCCATCGGGTCTTCCGTACCCCCGTCTCCGCTGACGAGGGCATTTAATACGGCATAACATCGGAGTCTGTAAGGCTCACCAGATCTGATGGCAATCTTAGCTAGAGCAGCCACTGCTGCAAGACGGACTTGCCAAGATGCAGTCGCTGCTATGTCTTGCAACACATGGATGGTTTTGGAGATACCAGGATTGCGTTCTGCATATTTTCTCAGCACTTCTTCTGGTGGAGCATGAGCCGACAGTCTCTTCTCCCTGCCCTGCAGTGGTGGTCGATCCGGCAATGCACTTTGTCGCCCAACAAATTCTTGGGACAGAGAATTGGCATGCTCACCCAACCACCAGGCAGATGCAGCTTGGAATGCCAACCACCCATTTTCCTCCGCAGCTGCACGAAGCATTTCCTGTCTATTGACCGCATCGGTACCCACATACCGTGCAGCTGCAGGTGCTGCAGCACCCAAGGTCTCAAATGCAGCTACCAGCGCATTGTCCTTTCCTTCCTGCCCTCCTGAAGCAGCAGCCGCCTCCCAGAGGTCAAAGATTCTTTGTACATCAAGACCTGATGGACGGATGCCAGCAATGACGGAGGCATATCCTAAATATGAGCCAGCTTCTTTGGGGCGTGATTTTGCAGATTTCAAAAGAGCAATGAGAAGTGCATCTTGCATTCCTGAAGACCATTGCCCACCCCCAGATGCAGCTGACGCCACCTTTGCAGGAGTAAGAGGGTTTGAAATACCAGCTCCACTCAGCAAAAGAAGGGCTTCCAAAGCTGCACACCGTTCAGAGGCTCTGATCGGCCCATCTAGTAAAATGCTCATCTCTTTTGCCAGGACTTCAAGTACTTTATCCAACTCCGGAGAAGAGACAGTTCGAGTAGCAGCACCCCCAGCGTATTGATTCGCAGTACTCGTTGCAGTACCAGCTCCTGCTGCTAACCGGGACTCTGCCAGCGATGCGACCACCCCGGCAGCGGCACAAAATCTGGCTGCACTCTCAGATTTCCGCAATGCTGCAAGTAGAAGCCTGCCTATAGCTTCTGCCAATTTCATGGTTGGAATCGTCTCAGACGTGCCATCTTTGCTTCCTCTAGCCCCCGGCAACGCTATCGGCATGGCTGCCTGTGCAGTTAGGACTCTCCAGGCTCGTGCACGTTTTTGCTGCAGCACCACATCCTCACGCATCGTTGTGGCAGACATCGACGTTTGCTTTGATTTGTGGGTGGCTACTGGGGTAGTCTGTAATGCTATGGATGGGCCATGCAATACAGAGCCAGAGAGAGCATTGAGTGCCCCAAACCGAACCAAATCCGAGTTGTCTCGTATCGCCAACAGGACCAGCATCTTCCAAAAAGGACCGCCATCACGAGACACATCTCCAGCCGATTGATCGGAATAGACAACCGCTGAACACAAGCGTGCCAAATGGAGGCGAGCAAAGGGATCAGAGATAGTGATTGGGCTTGATGGAACATCTTTTTGTTGCTGGAGAGTGGCGGTGTCATCGTTTGTGAGCGTCTCATAGTGCTGAGCAGCATCATTGACTGTCGTCCCTAGTTCATATACCGCTTGAGAAGGATTTCGAATGGCTACTTCTGCTGCAAGAGCCAGTGCATGCCGAGCGCCGACAGGGTCTGGACTATGCACTCCTACAAAGCAAGATCTACTGAGGTCGTCAGTGCCATTTGCACTCCCGGAGGTTCTGTTTATCAGGAATGAAGTGTGTTGAAGGTCCCACTGCGTATCGGCTCCAGGAGGCCCCTTCTTACCCTTCTTAGAAGTACCGGTTCGAGCCGTAGATAAAGCATCAGCTGCATTTATGGCCCGCTGTAATGCACCAATCAGTTCAACGCGGACGGGCTCATTGTGTCTGGCGACTGCGGCTACTACACACAATGAAGCTCGCTTCAGAGCTGGGTCTAAATCGTGTTTCTGTAAGAGTTTCCATATTTCTTGCAGGATCAGAGCCTGTACTTTTTCATCTGTTTTTCGAGGACTCAAGGAATCAATGAGGGTTGGAGTTCCAGCTGTACCACGCCCCAAGTGTGTTTCCAGCAGATGGAATATTGACCTGACAATTCGAGGGTCTTTGAATAAGCTTGGGGCCCTAAGAAGGGGTGACAACTGTGCAAGGATCTCAGATGGCACCTCTTCACTTAAAAATAACCTGATGATAATGTTTCCCAAACGATTACGACCAGTCTTGCTTTCCAACCTATCCTTGGCATCCAGCAATGCTCGAAGAACTTCGTTTAGGTTGATACCCTGCAGTGCTCCAGCAGTGGTCGGCGTCTGCAACAAAATGCAAGCAGCGATACAATGCGTCTTCCAAGCTTACCTCTGCTGTTCTTAAACCTCTTTCTCTTATATACGCATTTATGGCAAAACCTTTGTTATTAGATTGGAAAGTAGTTTGATCGAACGACTTGCTGGGTGATGTCCCTGCCTGTCTACCTAATCCAGATGAACGCGAAGTTATGGATTTTGCTCTCGCAGAGAACGACTTCTTAATGTCCTCCATATTTAAATGTCTTCCAAGCAGCAGATCCTCAAACAAGATGTGATCAAATCTTCGACATTAAACTATTTTGTTGTACAAGAGTCGAGCAAAAGTTCGTTCATTAATTAACTTTAAAAATATTTCCAGCGTTTAAGCTTCTCTACTGTCCTAGTGTGCACAGGCAGTGTACGCTAGCCCCTTCCCTTGTAGTACACACTTCATCTGGTTAGCTAGAAGATGAAGCAAACTGGGTCAGTACATATACACCTGTATTCTTGAACCTAAGCAGCAGCCACAACTTTACGATCGTCCCTGCCTACCAGTGTGCCGGCTGACAGATCAGCGAAAGTCACCCCCTCCAGACTCTCCAACACAGAGTCTGCTCCTGGGAACTCTTGAGTTTCTGTAGAGCTTGTAAAAGTAATTATACATTTCATACCTGCCCCTGCTGCTGCCTGAAGACCTATCAAACTGTCCTCAATCACTAGACAATCCTCAGGTGCAATGCCCAACCGCTCAGAGGCTATCTTATAAATGATAGGATCTGGCTTTTTTCTTGGAACATCATCCCCAGCCATATACAGATCCAAACCTTGAAACCTTTCCTTTCCTAACAGGCTTGGGAGCACAAAGTCAGTGGCTTCTTTGGTAGAAGCAGAGCATACTGCCACCGGAATACCAGCCGCTTGTGCAGCATCCATAAGCTCCAGAACTCCTGGTCGAGGGTTTGCTTGACCACTACCGATAATTTCCTTGTACTTGTTAGTCTTCCACTCTTGAAGGATGTCTACAAGTTCGATTTGTTCATCTTCATTCTCAGGTGCTCGCCCATTCAAGACAGAGGATGAAGGCCAGCCATGCCCGTTGAAGTGGTACCTCATCTTTGGTTTTCCTCCTCCGACTGTGTTCTGTAAGATTTGATAATATGCATCTGACCAGATCAGAAGCCCGTCCTTGTCATCAGGGCAGCACACCTGAAAGTGTTTAAAGGCGGCATTATACGCTTGCCGGTGAATGTCTTCCGACTCAACGATGACACCATCACAGTCAAATATCAATGCTTTGATGTACTGAGTCCCATTGCTGGCTGCAGTTGCTACAGAATGGCAATGGCTGAGCATATTTGTGTCGGTCATAAAGACTGGGCGTTGGTCTCTCTTTCGCATTGGCGAGGTGAAGACTGCAAAGCAACATTGCTGGTTTTGTGGGAGGGCTGAAAGGGGTCTAGGAATCAATCGAGTAGCTTTGACAGATGTAAAGCAAAGCATACTGGAAGGCATTGTGAAATTCGTAGATGATTCACTTGATACTATAGTATGTCTTTGTTGTAGGAGGAATTGCTACAAACTCAGCTCAAGGGTAGGACAACTTGCGTTAAAACGAGCCACCTCCAAAGCGAAAGCAATTCTTTAAACGAAGTATGTTGATCAGGAGGCTATTGAGGCTGTATTGTGCTGGGAATGGCCAGTGTGTGCATGCTAAACCTTTTAGTCCTGCGGCATTTTTGACAGTGGTCGCGACACTGCGCGCCAAGCTTCGATGGCGAAGCTTCATATTCCTGAATCGTTTCCGCTTGGTGAGAACAACAACTATGATGCGCTATCATGTATCACATGTGGGGAGTTATGGTTCTATATTGTCGCCAGTGACGCAACATTTCGGCTTTGCAACAATCCAGCCACTGACAACTCTCATTCAGGCAATATCTGATCTGACGAGCAAGTGCGTTGTGTTTTGCCATAGTGTCCATTTGTACTGCGTTTCTTGTCTTATTTGAGTCGATATATCATATATATGCAGGCCAACGCCTCAGTATGCAACACATGTTCCGCTCACGAGTCTGCAGAAAGGAGCTGTAGCTTTATTATCGCTTGCAGGAGCAGCATCAAACCCAAGGAGAGCAGATCTAGTGGCTGCAGCTGGTGAGACTACAGGCAATGCTGCTCTCAGAGCCATGAGGGACCGCATGCTGACATCTGAAAGCGGTCGGCAGATACTCTTGGAAAAGCCTCGTGTCACAAATGGTAGTGTCGCCCATGCTTGGGATCTGTCAGAGGGAACTTTTGGTGCCTCTTATGCTCAGTTCATGGGTTCTAGATCATTTCAAGCTGACGATAGACCTGCAGTTAGATTTGTAGACGA
The DNA here is from genome assembly GCA_019693495.1 of Axilococcus clingmanii. Taxonomy (NCBI): domain Eukaryota; kingdom Viridiplantae; phylum Chlorophyta; class Chlorophyceae; order Chlamydomonadales; family Chlorococcaceae; genus Axilococcus; species Axilococcus clingmanii. Next base: position 23,787 of record JAAMXV010000645.1, read on the forward strand.
TCCCGAATTGGCCTATGTGGCTGCGAGGGCTAGGGAAGTCCATGACTTCTGGCATGTCTTATTTGCATGCCACACAAATGTCTTTGGAGAGACTGCTCTCAAAGCTGTAGAGTTTGTACAGACCGGCCTCCCTATGACTGGGCTTGCAGTTGCGGGTGGCATGGCAAAGTTATCCCCCAAGAACAGAACTATAATGCTACGAGAATACTTGCCCTGGGCTATACGGGCAGGTGCGAGGTCAGCAGATTTAATGTGTATCTATTATGAGAAACATTTTGAAGAAAACTTAGAAGAGTTGAGACGTAGATGGAGGATTACGACAGCTCCTTCCCCTTTGATGAAGAAGTAAATAATATGGTGGGGGATAGCTGTAGTTGAGTAGTGGAAATGCAAGGTTACATGCGTTCCTTTCATTTAGTGTAAAAGAGTATAAATATGCAAGCTGAAGTTTTGAGGCTACGGAGTGCTCTTGAAGACGCTCAACGTGAACTGATCAAGGAGCGTGATCTGAGACTTCAAACAGAAAAAGCGTTCAAGGATTCCGAATTGGAACGCAATAGATTACAGGTGCGGTGCCAGTATCTTATACTACTTCCATCGTAATTACTAAGGCTATTAGTTTCTCATGGTAGAAAGCACGAGATGAGCTCGCCCGAAATTTGTTGCTGTCAGACAGCCAAGCCCCGACACCACCGACAAAATTGGACAAGAAGCTGCAGAGTGCGGTCAGTCTTCAAAATGACTTGGAAATACTTTTGAAAGAATTGGATGAAGAGCGCAAGCATGCTGATGCTCTTAGAGCCGCTTTAGAGGCTGCACAAGCGGATGGTCAGAGGGCTTTAGATGCACTGTTTTTGTCAGCTGGAAATATAGAAATCCCAGAGTTCAAGCCTGGGGATGACCTCATTGGATTTGCTGCGGAGGCTGTTAAACAGAGGATGAACACCTTAAAAGCCAGCCGAGATAAGCTGATCGCCGCACTGGACGCACAATCCGTAGAAGTTGACCGAGTGCAAAGCGAGCATACAGCTTTGTTAGATGCCTTGATAGAAGCAAACACAATAGCAGAACAATGGCAAGCACAAGTGCAAGCAAGCTTGTCACAGAATGAGCGTTTGAAAGAGTTATTAGAGGAGAGTGCTCACTGGGGTAGCTCCATGAGGCTAAATAGTGAGGAAACTACCGAGGGCGAAGTCACTGTGCAAGTGTTAGAATCACAGCTGCTGACTGAAAAGGCTAGGAATGCAGAATTAGAGTTAGCTGCAAGGGCACTGTGTGCAGAGCTGACAAGGATGTCACAGAGGGTGATGCAACTTGAAAGGGCAATTGGTCCTGTAGTTGGAGGGGTGGAATCTCGGCTGAGGCAGTTGCTGAACTTGCAGCCAAGAAGACCTATTGCTTAATTTTATTTTTTGGCTGTCTTGCGACGATGTATCGTCCAAACTCGGAGCCAAGCAGAAAGTGTCGCCTGAGAAGAAGAAAGTATTGTGCCTTGCTTATGCTAGGATGGTACATTCCAGATAGATTCCTAAGGACCACGGCATTCTGTATTTTTATTATGAACAATTCGCGTTGATGTATCAACATATAAAACCCTTGCTCAAAAATTTCTTCAATAGCAGAAACACTATCACTCGTGCCCGTCTAGCTCCTGTCGTGCACGTAAACGCATTGTCCCATACACTACACACTATGCATTACACCGACCCTCCTGAGACGCTCGTCCTCATCCGTCAACATGCCATCACCGAGTCGCCAGAACATACCCTGGAAGACAAGATTGTCAGCCAGATAGATGAAGATGCCCAGTTTGTCCTTATTGGCGAAGCAAGTCATGGCACAGAGGATTTTTACCAGAGCCGAGCTGCCATAACACAGCAGTTGATTAAGACGCGAGGTTTCAATGCAGTGGTGGTAGAGGCAGATTTTCCGGATGCATTCAGGGTCAACCTTTATGTCAGAGGTCTCTCTGATGATGAGAACGCTCGTGAAGCTTTGGATGATTTCACAAGGTTCCCTTTATGGATGTGGCGGAATGTCGCTGTGAAGGACTTTGTCGAGGCCCTCAAAGTTCACAATGCCACTGTGGATGAAGGGCTGAAGTGTGGGGTTTATGGAATGGATCTCTACTCCCTCCACTCTTCCGCAGCAAAAGTCATAAAATACCTCTCAATCGTTGATCCGAAGGCTGCAGAGAGAGCAAAAAGTCGGTATCATTGCTTTGATCGCTACAGCGGAGATTGTGCCGCCTATGGGCTGGCAGTTGGGTTGGGGGGTGCGCCTTCTTGTCAACAAGCAGCCATTGCTACTCTGAAAGAAATGTTGGCATCATCAGCTCGTTATGCTGAGGAATTTGATGGGATTAAGGGGAGTGAAATGGCATTCCAAGCAAAGGCCAATGCAGCTGTGGTCCAGGGAGCTGAAGTCTATTACAGAAACATGTTTTTCAGTGAAGAATCCACCTGGAACCTTAGGGATACTCATTTTGCTGATACTGTGGGCATCACTGTAGAACACTTGAAGCAGCGGCTGGGCAAAGAACCCAAGCTGGTTCTTTGGGCACACAATTCTCACCTCGGAGACGCCTCAAAAACGGAGATGGGTCAGAGGAGAGGGGAGCTGAATCTCGGCCAGCTGATGAGAGAGCGGTATGGCAACAAGGTTGTCAACATTGGTTTTACGACGCATGTTGGCACTGTTGCTGCAGCTCAAAATTGGGGCGAGCCTTGCAGGAAGATGAGGGTGAAATCTTCAAAGCTGGGTACCTGGGAGCATTTACTCCATCGGTCAGAAGTTGGGCGTTTTGCGCTCGATTTCAGGCACGGTTCAGATGAGCTCAGAAAAGCCATGCATGGCCCCCTTCTGGAGAGGGCAATAGGCGTTATTTATCGTCCTCAGACAGAAAGACAAAGCCATTTATTTAGTGCTAATATATCTGAACAATTTGACTACGTCATCCATTTTGATTCCACTCATGCTGTACACCCTCTGGATGTCCATCCTACTTGGCATGTCGAAGAAGACTTACCAGAAACATTCCCATTTGCAGTGTAAACGGATTCTATTGTTACACAACTAGTAGTAGTATTCAATGATTTCTATCTCAAGTCATCTGCTGGTCGCTATAATGTTCAGGCGGCGTCAACATGCTAATCGTCTCGATAATAACACTCTTCTCCTTTACGAATTGCTCGTCGTCCCTCTCCATTTGAAACTCCTCTAAATACCTTAATAATTTGTCTTTGTTGCTATACAGAAGCAATTGTACTCCAGGTGATTTCTTAGGGTTTGCGACAAATATTTTGAACACATGAAATGCTTCAAACTGGATCAACTTTGAGGTGTCCCGTAACAGGCCCATGACAACCTTGAGATCCTCGACAGACGAAACGTACTTCTTCATGATGAAAAGATTATGTTTGTCGCAGAGCAATTCTCCCAAGAACTTGACACTCTGCCTACGAGTGACGTGATTAGGGCTCAGCAATAACTTTTCATAGTTTTTGAAGAACAGGCTGTAGTTGTCCTCCAGCTCGTCTTCAGTACCTTCTTGATCAGTATCCACAGGTCTCAAAAAATTGGCAACAGCATTCTTATGCCGTGTTAAAAGATCCTTAAAGGTAATGAAAGCATCGCTGGCAATCTCAAAATTTTGCAATTCCAGCTTTGGAAACAATTCCCAAAAGATTTCATCGTCTCTGAGGATTGATTCAGCGATGACCTCGTCCCTGATGCAGCTCCTGATCATATTACCACAATCCAAAGCAAGCTCTGGATCTCTATCTGTGTAGTTATCAAACAATACATCAATGAGACGAGGCGTCTGTTCTAAAAAGTCTCGGCCCGGAAACTGTCCAGGGTTGGGTCCCTCGATTCGAACCATCCCTCCAAATATTTGGACGGCATCCTTTCTTGCTTCAAAATCTAAAAGGGATAGATCCTCCACTAAACTACAAAAGAGGCTACTTTCAATAGCTGCTTGAGTTATGGAGAGAGCTGTCTCTTTGGAACCGTTGGTTCCGCTGTCACCAAACATGGCATCCTGCAGAGCGGGATCGAGGGCAACTTAAGAGGTTTATTGCGAGTGCTAGTGAAAAGATTGGTAATACACACCTTTATAGTTGCAAGGATCTTCCCCATGTCCTCCTGTATTCTATCACGGTTGCTCTCGTATGGCATCCGTTCGAATAATTGCTTGGCCTTCTGAGCCAACTCCTTGGGAATGCTCGTTTTTCTTTTCGACAAGATTTTTGCCATTTTTATAGACGAAGAATCCGGCTGACTAAGCAGAATACAATCCCCTTGAATGATAATTGGTCGGTACCTTTTCAAGCACAACGTGTCTCTGCCCTTCAACACATTATACACAATGCATAATGCGTTTCAAAAAACGTCCCTCCCATTTAGCATACACGGATTTTTGGTTTTCTTGGGGAGCGATGGATCCACAAGGTGCCATGTCAGCTCAGTTCTAATGTAAGGTACTCTACAGCGATCAGTAGCCAATGCAGGTTTCAGCTTTCGACAGCCACACGCTCAAAAATGTCGGCTTTAGACTTGGTGTGGCTTCAAATCAGAAAGACACACCTGTCCTTTAACAGTGGGAAGAGAAAGCACAACTTGAGCCCCATGTGCCACATACAGCATGGACATGTACTAGAGTACTTAATTGCTCCATAGTCTTGACAGAGGCCTTGTAAGTTTCCATTTAGAACAAAATCATTGCAATATGTTTGATGTATTATTGATGTGAGTTTGATCCGGATTTATTATCTCTATTATGAGGATCACATATGAAGACTGTATCCAAATCCCCTCTGCTCAATTTGTCTGGTTTCATAGACCATCCAACAAACCAGGGACAGACACCCCACAAGATCATTCATGATACGTTCTCTCACACAGCCCTAATCGAAAAGAACAGAAATCAAGCCACACATGAGATGGATCATCCATTTCTACACATGCTTGATACAAGCTGACAGAAAGGAAAGGGGAAAGAACTCGACTCAGACGCTGAGCACTTGAGTCTGGTCACGTGCATGGTCTTTTTATGAGCTCAAGACGGACCTTTCCGGAGAAGAGCGTTCTGATCTAAAAAGAGAGCGATTTACGGAAAATCGTAAGAGGAAATATATCAAACTTTACGTAGAGTTGATAGATTCTGGTATTCGGGTACATTGAGATGCTTGCGGCATCCTTGCAGCGGAGACGCTCTTGATGGAGCCTGAACGAGACTCACCCTTGAACTTTGGTATACCAGTCGATACAGAGCAAAAGTAAGTAGAATTTAACAAAACCTTGGAGAAAGTACTCTTGTCAGAGGAGACCACCAGGGTACTCCCGTCTCCCCCTCTTGTTGGATTTGTGTGACACACAAATGGGAATGCACTCACAACGTAGCCTCCTTAAATCTCTATCCCTTTACTACCTGTACCAGGTCTAAGATATTGAAAGTATGGTCATTGCAAAGGCCACACCATCTGTCATTCCACTTGAACTGGTTGTCCTTCTTCGTATCTTTCTTCGCCACATTTGCCCCTGCAGCCTTGTTGGTCGTCATCAGAGACGATGTAAACCTGACGAGAACTGACTTGGGTGCAGCTTCTATTAGCTCCCTTCTTGGAAGTATCTTTTCACGAATTGTAGTTGGCAGTGTCTGTGACTCCTATGGACCCAGATATGCACATGCTTTCCTTCAGCTGCTCTGCTCGTGTGCGACGCTTGGCATGGCGATCGTTTTGTCCAGTGAAGGTTTCATTATCTGTCGCTTAGTCATCGGTTTCTCCCTTGCCACTTTTGTCTCTTGTCAATTTTGGTGCACAGTCTTATTTTCAGTACGCATAGTTGGCACGGTCAATGCTGTGGCGGCTGGATGGGGCAATGCAGGGGCCGGCCTGGCCCACCTTCTGCTGCCTTTCTTGTATCTTGCATTCACACACAGTGTCTCTGACTTTGTTGCATGGCGCCTGTGCTTCATAGTTTGTGCCCTAGGTCAAGTTCTCATAGGAACATTGGTTTTGCTGTTTGGGCAAGATTTACCAGAAGGAAATTATAGGGAGCTTCGCAAAGAGGGGCACATAGGCACGCCCAGGCCTTGGATGCAGCTCCAAGCAGCAGTCTGCAATTATAGAACCTGGATTTTAACCATGAGTTATGGCCTATCATTTGGGGTGGAGTTAACAGTCGACAATATAATTGTACAATACTTGTTCGACCAATTTGATCTCGATCTGCATCTGGCTGGGGTGTTTGGAAGTATATTTGCACTCAGCAATATCTTTGCAAGGGCACTGGGAGGATTAGCCTCTGATCACTTTGCAAAGAATTCCGGAATGAAGGGAAGACTGTGGACGCTCTATGTGCTGCAGTCTTTGGGGGGATGTATCTCAATTCTGATGTTCTTTGCCTCGGGTTCACTCGGGCTTACCATGGCGGTCGTCAGTCTCTGGAGCATTCTCATTCCCATGGCCTGCGGTGGCTGCTATTCAATTGTGCCATTTGTCAGTAGGAGAGGCTTGGGTGGTGTGTCTGGAATAGTTGCAGCGGGGGGATCCATTGGAGGAGCAGTTTCACAAGCTTTGTTCTTCACGCCTCAGTTTATGACGGACGAAGAAGGTTTCCTGTGGATGGGGGTGATGATCATATGTGGGTCCAGTCTGCTCTTCTTGATGAGATTCCCCATGTGGGGGGGAATGCTTTATCCTCATGAAGGCGGTCAGACGGAGGAGACATACTACAGCCTAGATTATACATTAGAAGAAAGATCACTAGGAATGCACCGAGAGGTTTTACGGTTTGCGACAGAGAGTAGGAGTCAGAGAGGCCTGAGGAGAACGCTGCTCGAACTTGGCCTCACATTAAAGGATGCTATTCCTTAGAGAAACAAATTGATATTTATTTACTAGAAAAGTTTTCAGTTATTGTTGTAATTTGAGCAATTCTCGAGCGATAATGACCCTCATAATTTCATTTGTGCCCTCTAGGATGGAGTGGACTCTCAGATCCCTCATGACCCTCTCCACAGGATATTCTTGCAAGTACCCATACCCCCCAAATAATTGGAGAGATGTGTTTGCTATGTCAAAACAGGTGTCTGTTGCAAATCGTTTTGCCATTGCAGCTTCTAGTGTGGCCGTGGCCAATTTCTTATCTAAGGAGACAGCAGCAGAATTGACGAGGAGGCGGGATGCTTGCAAGCCCGTGGCCATGTCTGCAATCTTGAATTGAGTGGCCTGAAAATCAGCTATCCTTTTACCAAACTGTTCTCTGTGGGCAATATGTTCCATAGCTGCATCTAGAGCAAATTGAGCACCACCAACCGAGCAAGCAGCAATATTAATGCGGCCTCCGTCCAGAGCTTGCATGGCAATTTTGAATCCATCGCCCTCCTCTCCTATTCTGTTACTTGCCGGCACTCTGACCCCATCAAGTATCACGGCTGCTGTTGGCTGTGCATTCCATCCCAGCTTACGCTCCCGTTTACCAAAGCTTAACCCTGGCATGTCCTTTCCAACCAGAAAGGCAGTAATTCCTTTTGCCCCCGGGCCCCCCGTCCTGGCCATGACAAGGTAAACATCTGCTACACCACCCCCACTAATGAAAGCTTTGCTGCCTGTGATAACATACTCATCATTCTCTCTCTTGGCTACTGTTTTCAAGGAAGCAGCATCACTTCCACTCCCTGGCTCCGTCAAACAATAGGCAGCCAGTATATCCATAGCGACGAGGCCGGGTAGAAAGGTCCTTCGCTGCTGCTCATTTCCCCAAGTGTCCAAGACTCCACACACCATGTTGTGGATGGTGAGATATGCTGTGACTGATACATCACCATATGATAAGCTTTCAAAGATAACTGCTCCGTCTGCACGTCCAAGAGCCGAGCCTCCGACGTCGTCTTTCACATAGACTCCTCCAAAGCCTAGGGATGCGGCAGATCTCAAAGTCTCTATTGGAAAATGGTGCTTTTCGTCCCATTCCGAGGAAAAGGGTAACAATTTGGTTCTCGCGAAATCATCGGCGACTCGTTTGAATTCCAACTGATCTTCCGTGAGTTGAGCGGACGAAAACGCCCTTGCGACTATTGGTAAAGCTGATCTGCGTTTGAACAACGCAGCCAGCATTGCTAATATGTCTAGGGTTTTATCAAATTATAATTTAAGATTTACTGAAATGTCTTTCTGCGTTCAAAAGAAATGCCATACAACGGAAAATGGTTCATAGGATGCCAGCTCAGCAACGGGGCATGAGAATCCCCACCGCTTGCTGGGTCAGTGCTTGCAAATGCAGCAATACTAATGCAATCTAATATTTTTAGTGATCATACACCATTTTTAGTTATGTAAAATGAAGAATATGAAGGCTGCTCTTGGCTTGAAGATTCCTCCATCAAGGACGGATTGTCACAACCGACCAAAGCCGCGACTTATCACTTCGGCGATCGCGCAAGCAGTGCCTTTACCGCCACCAGAATTTGCTGTTTCTGAGTATATACGGTGTCCCATTTGTATGGTAACTCCACTCGTTTCCAACAAGTGTTCCCGTTGTTCCAGGACCTATGTGAGCAACGAGACGTTCACCGACCTGACCCTCACGAGTGGCGCGGTTTATAATCCTCAACAAAAATGGGGTGGTACTGAGCTGTTCCGGAGCCCTTTAATATCATTTGTTTATGAGAGAGGATGGAGGCAAGGCTTTGCTTGGGCTGGCTTTCCCGGTGTTGATAAAGAATTTGATCTCGCAATGGAGCGACTCAGGCCGGCATTTGGCAAACGTCTAGTCGACCTCAGTTGTGGCTCTGGTCTCTTTACTAGGCGCTTCCTCTCCAGCAATAAATTCGCATCAGTCATAGCAATAGACTATTCTGAAAGCATGTTACGACAGACCAAAAAGTTCATAGAGGAAGACACCTCCCTGCAGTCTTCGGCATATTCTTTGATCAGAGCAGATGTTGCAAGGCTACCCTTTGCAACTGGATCCATCTCTGCTATACATGCAGGTGCCGCTCTGCATTGTTATCCGGATCCCCTGACTGCATTAGCAGAAATTAGCAGAGTGTTAGCGCCTGGAGGGGTATTTGTGGCCTCCACCTTTCTGACGTTGTCAGCGCCGGTCGGTCAATTTCTAGGAAACGATGCTTTAGCTGCTCCTCTCGACATCCTGGAGCCAAATCCACGGGCATACAAGTGGTGGACGGAAAAGGAGCTCAGAGATTTGTGTAGTGCAGTGGGACTTACAGGGTTTGAAAGAGAGAGGAGTGGAAAGTTCATTTTATTCTCTGCTTCTCAACCTGAAGCAATCTGAATCCTCAAAAGTTCTCGTGTAATGCGATCGAATGTCGGTCTCTTGTTGGGGTCGTGGATCCAGCATCTCTCCATCAAAGCCACGTACTCTGACAGGAACACCGTCGGCCTGCTGGGGAGGAGGTCCACCTGTCGAGGAACTTGGAGCCTTCCGCCGTTCATGACCTGTTGGGCGATGCTCCAATCCCGCACGCCCGTCCAGGGTACCTGCCATGTCAGTATCTCCCACATAACGACTCCGAAGGAATAGACCTCGCTGGGATGCAGTGGCTGGGCAGTCTCTGGACAGCAGCTCGGGAGCCAGCCAACGGGGGTTGTTCGCACCTTGAGTAGCGGTGTTCAGGGTGCCCAGTCCGCTGTCCCGCAGCAGCTTGCTCAGGTTGAAATCTGCCACTTTCATGTGCCAAGACTCATCGACCAGAAGGTTTGGCGACTTCAGATCTCGGTGAAGGATGGGGGGGCTGCGGGTGTGGAGGTGGTTCATGCCCTTGGCGGCCTCCAAGGTCATGCGGAGGCATAGATGCCAGGGGAGGGTGGAGCTGGCGGGAAGCGTGCTGTCCCAGGCAGCGTGCTGCCAGCACGCTCGTCAGGGAGCCGCGGCTGCAGTACTCCGTGACCAGGGCAGGCAGGGCGGAGCACACGCCCAACAGGAGCACTATGTTGGGGTGGCGGAAGTAGGGGCTGGCCATCAGGCCGGCCTCCTTCTCCAGGGCCGGCAACAAGCGCGGGTCGGGAGTGAAGCCTCTGGAGTCCACGGTGCCCCTGTGCGCAACCTGGGGGGTCGGCAAGCACCTTGACTGCGACGGCCATGTGCCCCCAGACTGCCTTGTACACCTGGCCGAACGATCCGTGGCCCAGCTGCTGCTCAAAGCGCAGCTCGCCAAATTGAGTGTCTGTGTAGTTTCGCTCCTGGCTGGAAAGGCTTTGCTGAAAAGGACAGTAATGGGTCCGAGCTCACAAATGAGGAGGAGGTGGTGGTGGACAAAGGCAGCATTGATGCGTCGACCGGAGGAGGTCTCCCCATCGGGAGTCCGCCTCCGACGCTCTTCATACTAGTGGTCGGTGGTGCAGAGCTGGGCGGAGGCCCTTGGAAGCCAGCCACTTGGGTCTGAGGGGGAACAGGTCCTGCTGCCGCCCTTTTCTGTCTTCTTCTGATGAATACAAATGCGAACACTACGAAACTCAGGCCGAACAGCCCAAGCAGCCCTCCGACTAAGCCGGGCACAATGGACTTCCTTGAAGGAGTGGACACATACACGAGACGTGAAGCAGAGAGGACCGTGCGGCGTCCAGCAGACATCTTTGTGCGTCTGTGTCCCAAGATAGGTTGAGTCTGCACCGTGCTCAAATTCTTAAGATGCAATGAGAAGTTTAAGAAATGAGAGCGTAAGCTGATCAGCAAAATTATATGGTTCCGTAAGTCACGCTCTGGGCGTCGATGACGAGCATGGTGATGATGTCGAAGGGATCCTGGAGTATCGAAAGCAAGCAGTACTATTTGGATTCGTATGCGCCTTGTTCTGAATTCATTACCCCAAAGTCTAAAATCAAGAATAGCACAATGGAACTCTCATTCGAGGGGTTCGACCTTTTCGAGCTACGGCGACGCACGGTAGCCCCCAAATGCCAATACATTCAAGTATTCGGGCTGCAAAAAGAAAGAACCAAGAAAGTGAGCTGATCAAATGTTATCATGGTGACTTGTTTAAATGGATGTATTTCGCATCTTAGGCTAGATATTGCAAACATACACATTAAAAAAGTCCCGTATAGTCCCCAGAGCAGTGCAAAACTTCATTACTGTAATAACAGCCCGTGTGTGATCCTCAGCCACTTTGCACCTTCCTTTTGTACCTAGTATTGACTCATCAGATCAATGAAACCACTTAAAAGAGGTGTAACCGCCATACCCATGCGTAGATGTAGATCTTTTGCAACATTTCACAGGTAGTATCTAGGGTGCCTTATTGCCAGGCGAGAGAGTGGCAGGCCCCCTTTCACCACGCCAACTACAAAGACCTCAAGGCAAGGGAGCATCTGCAGTAACAGACAAAAGATCCGCTGCGGACGCCACTGGCACACAACAATGCTATGCTCTTAGAGAAGCTTCTCTCATCGAGTAAAGTTATTGCTACATAACAAAATGCCTCCATCTTCAGTGATAGATATCCCACCATGCTCCATTTTGAGCACGCCTGCCTCCTGGAGACCCAATTTTGCAGCCACAACATTCTGGCATGATGCTGGACTATTTGATTCTGTCTTTGATCCACATATCATCATCATAGCCCCTTTTTCTAAATAGTAAGGACCACTCAACACCCCTTGGTTTATCCTCTCTGCTGTGACTCTACCACCACCGACTGAAAATCTCAACTGTGTGTATGCCCCATTACTCTGAGTGATACGGCGGAAATACGTGGGTGGCAAGCCAAGTGCAGTACAAATCAGAGCTTGGTTGACAGCATTATGTGCCACAACTAGAATGTCTCTGCTCTCCCCCTCTACTGATGATTTCTGAGTTGACAATAGTGCATGCCAAGCCAAAGATGCTCTATACCACAACTCTCGTACTGGGGCATGACCGTCTAATTCAAATTTGGCAGGGTTTTCCTTCCAATCTGTGTATGTTTTGGCCTCAGACTTGCTACACCCTTCCAATGAATACAAATCAATCTCTCTGAGGGATGGCAAGCACGTGGTGGGACCTGAACGGGAGCCCCAAACAATATCTGCAGTTTGTGTTGCTCTTTGAAGTGGTGAGTAAAACAGCTCATCAAAATGTTCGTCCTTCAAAGCTAAATATGTCTCGTTTGCTTGTGCAACCCCTTTTTCTGTCAGAACAGAAATGTCAGAACTCCCTTGAATGATTGAGCGGGCGTTCCATGTGCTTTGACCATGTCGGACTAAAGTGACCAGCTTTTCTTGATTCAATCTTGGCAGAGGCACAGGAGGTGCATCAATTGCATCGTTAAGATTCGTAAATCCGACTGATTTTACATCTGGCAGGCATCTGACTCGAAATCCAGGAAATCTCGGATTAATGGCCGTCTTTTTAGGCGAGATTTGCCAATGCTGTATCATTGCGAGCCATAAATTTCAATTCATTGTTATCAAATATGAAAAAGGCATATGATTCTACCTACGACATTCTCGCTTTGTGCTCTGATGCGACTCTCTTTGGGGTGCCCGATTGAGTCTGACGGGATTAGAAGTGGAGCGAGTCCGGTTCACAAACATTGAGTACTAATTGCAATTGGGCTGAGACGTGCTTGAGAGATGTGCTGAAAACATTCCGTGACTTACCAAATTTACGTGCGTTCTCCGTCTCGATGGTTTGGAAAGAACAAGGGAAAAACATTTGGTGAATACGAAATGATCTAGGAACCTGTTATGTAGCTTGAGTAGAACTACAACCGGCCCCATTGCAAGCTCATCTAATCAAATGAGTGTAATCGAGCAAAAGATAGAAGTCAAATGTGCTATCCACTACACTAAGGGGGCAACCAAAGCACCCCCTGCAGGGTTCGAACCTACGCTATTTGATGATCGACGCCAACAATCAGGTGATTTCGTATATCTGACGGTTTAAGAGGCCCACATTCGATGGAATCTTGCTCGATGTTTCTTCATTAAATCTGTAAATACAGTTACATTTTCATCGTCCCATATAATAACCAAAGCGGCTCACTTTACAATGCATTTATAGTATCGATTTAATTGTCCTCTCCCTCCTCCTCAGGCGCCTCTTCACAGTCTTCATCGTCATCAGCCATGATAGCATGTCCACCAGGCAGGGCATATATGCGGAGCTGGGGCTTGCTTGGGTCTCTCACCAACAAATATTTACCTGCACATCATCAGAATGTAGAGAGAAGTATCATGTCAGTAAAAGAAAGGAGGTAACTCTAATACCAAAAAAATCATTCTTCTCAGCGGCTACTATCAGCAGTTTCTTGCTGGCATGCTCATGCTGTAGGGGGGAGCATTCCAGAGGTTGTCGTGCTTTTTGTTTCTTCATTCCCAATGCATGCATACAATCAATTAAGAGACAACGTACCATCTTGTTCAAAATTCTGGAAGCAGAAATCTATGAGTCCCTTGACGATGCCCCAACAATTCTCCATGCTCAGATTCATCTGTGCCGCAAAGTCTCTCGGCTTCACAGCTTGCGTCCCCAGCAACACATGATTGGAACTATTCTTTAGCGTTGCCCGACTGACGTACCCCAACTTGATGATGTCTATGCCACCGATGAGGGCAGCAGCTGTCCACTTGGCTATTTTATTGGCATTGTTCTTTACCTCGGTCGCCAGCACCGCACCCCTCTGATTCTCCAACTTTGTCCTCCAATCCACCCCTGCCCACTTTGGATCAAACTCATTCAATGCGTGTATTGCTGCATACTGCACAGATCCATCTCCTCCCTTGATCACGGCATCTACCTCGCACCGTACCACAATAGAGACATCCCCGAAGGACCATTCTCTGTACCTGTATCCAGACTGAGCCGGGGATGACATGTCATGGGGGATGGATTCCTCCAACTTCACTGGGGCGATGTCGGTGCTCAACATCTGCTCTCTGAACCCTTGGTTGATGGCAGTCGCCTCTACACTCAACTGTTGCATGCCATTGACATTATCCTTCTCCTCAGGCAGAGAATCGGGGGCCGTCTCTCCATTGGTCAGGAAATCCAGAGATGAGTTAGGGCGTTTGTCAAACCAGAGCTGGTCCCCATGACGGGTTATCACAATGTCCCAAGGATACACCGACCGAGTGACGCACATCAACGTTGTCAGCAGCGCATCTGTTATATATACAGACCTCTCGGTCTTCTTTTTGGAGGGGTCGTTAGCAATCCGTCTCAGAATAGGGTCTTCAGAGGCAGTGCTGCTCCTTGTTCGATGGGCAGATCTTCGAAGCTTTGCCGGGTATTTAGGAGTGATGCGATCTGCCGTCCTGTCGTAACTTGACAACACTCCCACGCTGGTGATCTCTTCATGTGGCGGTGCGTGTGTCGATAGTTTTGAGAGGGCTGTGAAAGCGATGTGGTCACCAACCACATGCCAGTCAGGACGAATATCAACTGAAGAGGTGTAGGATGCACGTTGCTGATCACGCCAAGGCTGACGCATCTGCTGTTGGCCTCTGGAGACACCAGACGGCGTTTTTCCTCGCGCTGCTGTCGCTGTGCCTCGGGTAGGCTGCTGCTCACGGTTTGGCTGACCCCAACGTTGCTGAGGTTGTGGTCTACGGGCAGCCCCCATTGTAGGCTTCTTCACTGGCTTGTTATCTACAAGTTCAAATGCAGTGTCTTCGTCTTGCTTCTCAAAGTTGAAGACGGAGAGTCCCACAGCTGGTTCACGCTCTCGGTAGCGACCTGCAAATTTCATCATTTTAAGGATCAAGTTCAATAGGGAATCTGAAAGCAGTTCAGTTACCTTGGAAAGTCCGCTGATGTCCTTGTGGCTGACCGAAATCCGCGATTTTCCCTAAACGCTCTCCCTTGCTGTATGGCATGAATGGGACATCCTTGAACTGAGCAGGCACAGACGTAGGTCCCCAACCATCTTGATTTTCTTCTATGGAGGCAAGCTTGAAGCCGGCCATGTTGTTTTGATGGAAATTGGTGTTGTCTTTTCTGGCGGCTGTATCCTCTTTAACGATACTATATTCCTCGTAATTATTATTGACTAAATTTTGAATTTGTGTAATCATGGACTCGGGACTTTAAAGAATGAGGACTTTTGAACCTCCAGATGCATAGCCGTCCAGCTGCAACACATCGAAGGGGAACAGTCAACATCGGAGAAGTGATTGGATGATGTAATGACTGTTGCATTCAGATGGTCATGAAATAGTATATGCAAAGTAATCCAGATTCTTGCACCTGGCTATGCTCCTCTTCCTCTCACCCCAGGTGAAATGAGAAGGAGCCCACCCACAGCGGTGACGTGGACAGCCTTGTTGACAAAGAAATAAATTCTGTCTGAGAGCAGAAATAAAGTAAAACCCTATCGTATATTACAAGACATCATGAACAAAGAGAGAGCAGCACAAAGAATAGCGACTTTGAGAGCGCATTTGCAAGGGCCTGATGCCACAGATGCCGCTCTTCAACCGTTCGAAACAGCTGCATTTTCGACCGAGTATAGCGTCACACTTCCTGAAAAACTGACTGCTTCGGAGCCTTGGCTAGTGAGGAGGTACGACGAAATCTTACTCTCTTTTGCCGACAGCCGACGAATAGACCGCCCTCGATTCTTTCAGGAACGCCATGAGCCCCGACAAACTCCTTGAGACATTTCTTCCGCCTGATGACCATGTTCACACACTTTATGAAAATTTAGAAAATTCTATAGCAAAAACACCTGACAATCCGTACCTCGGCCACCGCCCCAGCAGCACAGCACCTTACCAGTGGATGAGCTATAAGGATGTGGGGGCAGCACGATCAGCCATAGGTTCTGGTTTATTGTATTTTGGCATTCAACCTGGCAGCACTGTAGGTTTATATTCATTAAACTGCACTGAATGGATGCTTGTAGATGCAGCCATTCATGCCTATGGCATGACGACTGTTCCGCTCTATGATACCCTGGGGCCTGATGTGGTGGAGTACATAGTCAACCACGCTGATGTGGCAGCCGTTGGGGTGGCACATGCTCTGCTTCCTAAACTCTTGGAAGCCTTGCCGCAGTGTCCTACTCTTAAACTGATCATTGTTTACGGTGGTGGGATGCAA
Organism: Axilococcus clingmanii; assembly: GCA_019693495.1. Taxonomy (NCBI): domain Eukaryota; kingdom Viridiplantae; phylum Chlorophyta; class Chlorophyceae; order Chlamydomonadales; family Chlorococcaceae; genus Axilococcus; species Axilococcus clingmanii. The sequence continues at coordinate 39,837 of JAAMXV010000645.1, forward strand.
GCCAGACTACCTGATCTGCCACTCAAGTCGAAAAGCACATGCAAGATCGTGAGTCTTGATAGGCTGCGAGCCATCGGTCAGCGCAACCCAAAGCCACACAGACCACCCTCTCCAAGTGATGTTGCTCTCATTAATTACACTTCCGGCACAACTGGTGTTCCTAAAGGGGCTGTCATAACCCATGGGAATATAATTGCAAATGCAGCTGGTGCAGCTGCACTTCTCAGGACTCTGTTCCAGCCGGGCGACAGGCATATCTCGTACCTACCATTGGCGCACATCTATGAAAGGTTCAATGTGACTGTGCAGACTCATTTTTGTGGGGCCATTGGTTTTTATCGGGGCGATGTTCTGCAGTTGTTAGAAGACATTCAGGAGCTGAAGCCGAACCTCTTTGCCAGCGTACCTCGATTGTGGAATAGGATATACGACAAGGTCATTGCTCAGGTAGAAAGTGGGAACATAGTCGCTCGGAAACTATTTTGGACTGCATACAATAGCAAGAAAGAGGCCATTCAAAGGGGAGACCTCAGCGGGGGTAGGTATGCTGCGCTCTGGGACACCCTCGTTTTCAGCAAAGTGAGGGCCAAAGTGGGTGGCCAGGTCAGAGTGCTGAGCAGCGGTGCCAGTCCAATTTCCCCAGACGTCTTTGACTTTCTGAGAATCTGCTTTGGAGCGCTGGTCCTCGAGGGCTACGGAATGACTGAGAGCGCCTGCCTCATCACGCTGACGCCCCCTGGGGACCCCACAGCGGGTCATGTTGGTGCTCCGATCCCTTCCTGTGAAGTGAAACTGGCCGACATTCCAGAGATGGGATACTCAAATGCCGATACTCCCTATCCTAGGGGTGAAGTATGCGTTCGAGGTCCAACTGTGTTCCTGGGCTACCATAAAGATCCCCAAAATACTGCTGAGACCATCGACCCAGACGGCTGGTTGCACACCGGCGATGTGGGTGCGTGGTTGCCAGGTGGCCGTCTCAAAATTATAGACAGAAAGAAGAATATATTTAAATTGGCTCAGGGCGAGTACATAGCACCTGAGAAGATCGAGAATGTCTACATGAGATCTCCGTTTGTGATGCAAATATTTGTATATGGAGACAGTTTGAAGGCAGACTTGGTGGGAGTCGTGGTCCCGGACCCAGAGTACCTTTTACCCTGGGCGAAACAGCGAGGCATGTCCCAGGATCTCCGGCAGTTGTGTCACGATGAGAAAGTGGTTGCAGCGGTGTTGAAAAGCATGCAAGAGGAAGGGAGAGCAGTGGGTTTGAAAGGATTCGAACAGGTGGCTGCTATTCATTTGGTGCCAGAACAGTTCACCGTCGACAATGGGCTCATGACACCCACCTTCAAAATCAAAAGACCACAGGCACTGGCAGCGTTCCAGGAGAGGATTCGTGAGTTGTATGAAAGGTTGCCAACTCCTGGATCGAGACCTTCTATAGGTGGATAATGTACACATACTGTAAGATGATATATGGTATGACGGTTAGGAATAGGGCTTTTCCCTTTCGTTGCCTACATTCCTGCAATTGCTCCCATGTCCTTTTTATTTTGGTGTGCTGGTGTAGCACAGCTATTTTCATTCATCCTTCTCACCGCCAATCTGTGAGGTTGAGCTGCAGGCCGACAGGAGTCTCAGCTCGAGCGTGGCCTGACTGATAGCTTAAAGCTCGTAATACGCACAGCACACACTATACGCTTGTGAATAAATGCCTTCACTCAACAAGAAGAGCGAGAGATTCATGTTTCCAATGTATCAAGGAGAATGGAGGCGTTTAAGAACACCGAAGAGGGGGACACGCATTCTGTGTGAAAATGGCATTGATGCTATACATTGAGAGATGAGATACATGGCAAAACACAGTCAACAATTTAGTTGTACACCTGCAGTAGATAGAGTCAAAGAGATACGGGGAAAAAAAGCAAGTTGAGGAAGAGAGAGGCTAGAGGAAGAGACAGAGGAGGTGCAGAAGAGTGCACTGAGTGCGGCTCCTCATCAGTCGGCAAAGGCCTGGCCCTGTAAGCTTCTTGGACGTTTCCCACACCATCACCGAATGTTCACGGACCGAAGCAATGAAGAACTCATTCCTGAAGCTTTTGCTGCGCCAGCTTTTGCAGCAATCGAAGCTGGCTCGCCAAAACACCTCCAGAAGCGCAGCGTCTCATCGGCGGCGGCAGAACAGACGGTCGTGCCATCTGGCGATTGGGCCAGATGCAACACTCTAGACGTGTGCCCATTCATTTCTGCCACCTTGGCAAGGCTTGGGTACTTCCACAGACAGAGTTGGTTTTGAGAGAAGCCATGGCTGCTCAAAATTTCTCGCTCATGTCTGTTCCATTGAAGGGAACACACCTGGCTACCGGTATCGATGGCGTTGAGCTGAGCACCAGTCATGGTGTTCCAAAACCTGATGTGGCGATCAGCTGTACCTCCCCCACTAGCCAACAAATTGGTTTGAAAGGGACACCAAGCAAGAGCCTTAACGGCTGCCTGGTGCAGGGTGAGTCTCTGAGCTGGCCTGTCTGAGCCGCTGTCCCAGATCAACAATTGGTTGTCGTTGCCACCGGATGCAAGCTGCGTACCATTGGGCGACCATTTGAGGCCACAGACCTCTTGTTCATGTCCTCTGAGCGTGGCTGTGATATGCTCACGAATTCTTACGTCATGGTTTACTATGATGGAGTCCCTTCCACCAGTGCTCAGCGTGTGGTTGTTCCATGATAAGGAACTCACCCGTGCAGCATGACCATTGAGGTTGCGGACTGGCTTGATACGCTCAGCATCCCAAATTTGAGAGATGGAATTGGACATTCCAACAGCAATGTGCTTGCCATCGGATGCCCAGCTCACCGAGGTGACGTAGTCATCCCCATCTAATGCAAGCAGCTCTTGAATGCTGCCACTAGAAGCATTCCATAGGTAGACTGTTTGGTTGAGAGCGACTGCTACAGTATTGTTGGAGCTCCAGTCTAAGAGATTGAGATAATAATCATCAACCAGGTCTGGAGCATCGAGAATACGGTCAGGTTGTGATGGGACGGCACGAAAAGCTTTTTTAGTACGGGCATTGGCATTGGCTGTATAGATTGAGGCCATGCTGTTTTGGTAATCTTCTGGAGGAGCAGGAGCCTTCTTCTTGAAAGCAAGGATGCGGGATCCTGCTTCCTGACCCAGGTTAGCTGCCAACTGTTTCTTGTAGTCCAGCTGCAAAGACAGTGGAAGCAGGGTGAGCTGCCTTGTTGAGAACAAACCAACGATATGACGTACCTTGGATGGCGAAGAGCTTTGCTCCTTTGCGTTTTCGACGTCAATGATATCACGAGCAATTGTATAACTTGCAATATCTAGATTGCTAGCGCTACGATTGGGAATGAAACGGTCCATCTGCTTAGATTGATGCGAGTGAGCCTTGCTTGTGAGAATAAAAAGGTCGAAGTTTTTTAGACATACCGTTCCACTAGTCTTTGATGTTGCTGAGATTTTGAGCGGTGTTTCTCTGACATTAGGACACGCCCTCATTGGGGAGTTAATGAAAGTTGACATGGCGCACAGATCGCAGCAGAAAGAGAGCTAAATATATTTCTAGTTGTAATCTGAAACAAAATTTGCTAGAAAACGAACTAAATACATTGGCGAAATGATTCTCGGGCCTACATTTACACAGCTGCCATGCTTCAAAATTGAAAGTGCTGCGGTTGGCGCATTTCGTAGCGGCCTCAACTCTTTACTGGAGGCCAGAACTGAATACCGCCATGCAGCATCCAGCTTTCACAATGCTAAACCTTTGAAGTTTATGATCGGTGCAATAAGATATGATCATTTCTTATTGATCAGAGATCTCTGTCTGGCTGAGGGATGCATATCTGCTTTTTTTTTTGTAATACCTATCCTGCGATGAGTGTCTGTCCCTGGTTGTGCCTTTACCATACAATCCCTTCCTCTCAATCCTTCCAATCACTACCATTGAGAGATGACGAAGATTCCCACACAATACGTGACGTATTTTTCTCTAGATTTGAGGGGGTTAAGATTCGTAGGTACAGATGCAGCACCCACAGATGGAGAAACACACTGCCAAACCACTACTGGGTATGGAAAGTATATGACGCAACTCATCCAGTCTTAGAAACATACATTTCTGTTTTCTTTCGAGATATTGATGTGATGTGAGTTCAAAGTCTCTCTTGAAACACACTATGATTGAATGTACGAAGGAACAAGTGCTGTCGTGTTGCCAATGTGACAGCTTTGCTTCGCAAGTTGCAGCCAATGGTCCGTTTAGGACATTTGACGATTTATTAGAGACATCTCGTCATGTTTGGTGGCACCAGGTAGGTGGTATTCAAGCTTTCGTCCAGAATATATTAGTGACGTTGGAGTCTCCACCCCCCGTTCAGACACCTCTTGCTGGATGGCTTCAAGCTCTTGCAGCTCACCCTAGGTTGGGCGACACGAAGTCTCTCAAGGCCAAATTCGACCCTTTTACTAAGATGAGTCTGAATGAGCAATCTACAGCGGCTTCGAGTGCAACTGAGCAGGAGCTTGTGGAGCTTTCAGATTGGAATCGGAGGTATGAGGAGCGTTTTGGCCACACATTCATTTTATGTGCGGCTGGTAAGACATCTTCAGAATTCTTAGAGGCCATCAAATCAAGATATAATAATGATCCAGCAAATGAAATAGCGATTGCGGCAACAGAACAGATGAAAATAACTGAATTGAGGATGGCGGACGCATTCACCCAGGGCAAGGATGCCGAACGTAGAGCGACTTCTATACTGCAACACCTCACTGCTAAGGGGTCAAATACCTTGCATTCCAAGTCACCCGTAACCACACATGTACTGGATACAAGCCTTGGAAAGCCTGCAGCAGGCGTGAGGGTTGAACTCTCTGTACAATCTGAGGGGGCGGTGCTGCGGAACCTCAGCACACTCGCATGGACGCCAGTGGCCCAAGGTCAGACCAACAATGATGGGAGAATATTTGATCTACTGCCTGCCAATAGTCCACTGAAGCCTGGAGTGTACAGAATGACGTTTTTTATGCAGGAGTACATGGGCCGTTGCAGGCTGGCTCACCCCTCTTTTTATGCTGCAAAGCCATTCTTCCCACTGGCCAGCGTGTACTTTGAAATAAGTGTCCAGCAGGTGCACGATCACTTTCATATACCACTGACATGGAGCCCTTATGGCTATTCGACTTATAGGGGCAGTTGAAGCTACTTGTTGTCTTCCTCTTTAGCGCACCATGTGATCATCTAAGACTTAAAAAATATTGAACCCTGTGCAAAGAACAGCGTGCACACGCGCTAACCGCTCAGGATGTTCTGCAAAACCCTCTTGTAAAAACCGTTTTTCGCAACGTGGTCGCCATATACATTGAGTGACGATATGACTTAATTTATACTTCTGACTTTTACCAGATATGTTCCGATAACTCAATGTCACGTTGGTGAACTGAACACAAATCATTCACCATGGAAGCCAAGGGGGAGACGCCTATTAGCACCAACCCTATATCTATCAGTCGCCTTAGAATACACGACATACACTCACAGCTCTCACCCCTGACATCTGACGATGAGCCACAGTTTCTATGCAGCCCGGCATCGTCAAAGGTCGACGTTGCTGCCAAAGCTACGTCCTCTTCAGGCTCTCACTCAGGCAGTGTACCCAAGCCCTTCAACTACTTATCAGATATCGTGAACAACCCCGAGCTTGCATATGCTGCGAGAGCAGAAGCCGATGGGGTTATGCCGTCTCCACCTAGGGGGGCAAAGGGATCTTCTTATGACCCTCCTCCTCCTCCGCTTCTTCACATAAGTGAAATAGACAGACAAACAGCTGCGCTTCAGGACTTGGATGAAGATACAGTTGAGGAATCAAAGATAAATGTTGGCATAGCCCAGGTCATGCTTCAAAGGCTGCACAGTGGGAAGACTGCATGTGAGAAGGTGTTGGGAGTCCTTGCCGGAGTGTCATCTGCAGAGGCGACATCAGCCCGTGCAATACTCTCAGCTGCAAAGGTGCACTTGGCAGGCTCCTGTGACGGGCCCAGCTTATTCCAAGCAGCGACAGAGTTTTCAAAGTTGCCAGAGTGCATTGGCTCAGAGCGTATGGCGCTAGCGGCCAGTTTGAATGAAGCGGTAGCTCCGTTACAAAGCCTTGCTACTGATGTCAGGAGGGCAAGTGAGGAGATTACAATCGGCACAAACAGTGCTCAGAAGGCCGTGGATACGGCTAGAAAAGCATTAAGAAGTGCATTATTAGCTCATAGAGAGGCATGTCGGTTATATGATGAAGCCACAGCCAAAGCCGGAGGTCGCACTCCTAGGGGCGGGCTATCGAGTGTGGACTCCGACCCCTGGCTTTCTGAAGGCAGGTTAGTCTTTGAACAGTTTGCATTACAGAGAGCGCAGCATGACCAGCGTGGCTATTTAGCATCAGCCTTCAACAGGGTTGGAGATTTGGAGTGTAGGCGAGTAAAGGTGGAGAAGCTAGCCCTCAAAGTATTCATAGATGCATATCGTGGGGGCACACATGAGGTTGGCTACTTGGAAGCGCTTGTTGATCTCATCAACTGCGACACTGATTTAGACGAGTTCAGATCCATTGCAGCTAGGAGTATTAAACTTGCAGATTCACTTTCCCTCCGTCAGTTGGAGGCTTTAGAAAAGCTGTCTAGGGATCTGGCATCCAGCCCAGAAATTATGAAGCAGGGGCTCATGGAGTTGTGGGACACCCACCAAGGACGGTGGCACCCAGTCAGATGCGTGCTCACTCGAGCTGGTTTTCTGCATTGGATGCCCCCGCCAATTGTTGGGGATGGAGAAAAGATGGGGAGAGTACAAGGGAGCATCAACCTGGGAAAGTCTTCATTTGAAGTGGGAGAAGCACCAATATTCAAGATTGTCCAACGCGGAGGGGGGTTGTTGTTTGGGGGCGGCACTACCAAGAGTTTAACGCTGAGAGCTTCGACTGTGGATGAGTCCATGCAGTGGGCTGTTGACATCAAGGAAACAATCACTGCCGGAAGATAATGGATGGTGCTATAAAACTATTAAAATATTATTTTTTCTGACTCCTTTTATGTAATTCATGATGTCGTGTGCGAGGTGAGCCGTTCCTTCAGGCCACCCAATGACAGCTCCAATACCTTCCACTGTTCCTCATTGAGAGATATGCCAGTCTTTCCAGGCTTTTCCTCACCAGTCTCCTTATCCTCATAATATTCTCGGATATTCACAAAGTACTTACCCCTAAATGAACTGATGGCGACTCTTTTCTTGCCACCATGTAGTGCCAAGCTATAGTCAGTGTCCCCCGACAACAGTGCATTGGTGACTTGATCTTTCTCAACTACAATAGTGTAAAACTGATCTGGGGTAAGGGAGATGCCCTTTTTTCCTGGAAGCATCTTGCCATCTTTCTCATAAAACTCTCTAATACTCACCAACAAACGTCCGTTGAACGCGCTCACTTCTGCCCTACGACTATTTCCAAGGTCCACAACTCCTTCTTCGGCAGAGCAGTCTTTAGGAGGAGAAGTTGCGGGTTCTTCTTTCACAGGTGACCGACTTGTGAACCTTTCCTTGTCAGGCAGGGCAGCTAGAATCTGTTCAGCTACAGCTGTCAATATTGTCCATTGATCTGGAGGTAGCGAGATGCCCTTCTTTCCTGGAAGCATCTTGCCATCCTTTTCGTAAAATTCTCTAAGGTCAACCATCATCTTTCCATTAAAGGTGCTGATAGAAGCTCTTCTATTACCTCCAAGAGGGATGTGAATGGAATCATCTTGGCGCTCCAAAGCTGAATTAAGATCTGGAAGTCCGGCCACCAGGAGCATGTACTGTTCTGGGGTGAGGCTCAGGCCCTTCAGGCCTGGCGCAAGCTCCCCTTCCTTCTCATACCATTCTCTAATATCGACTAGAGGCCTCCCATTGAAGTACCTGAGTTGTAAAAAACGTTTACTGGATAGTGTCACCCGTAAGTCATTGATTGCTGGCACTGGTGTAGCTTTGAGTTTCTTAGACGGTCGTTCGGCATCCTGCCCTTCTGGAGCGTAGTCGTCGTCGATATCCTGTGCCAGAAGAAAAGCATCAATCTCCTCCTTTATGAATTCTCTGTACTCTTCTAAAGAAAGCCCTAAATCCTCTTCCAACAACAAAACCACTTGATTGATTGTGACAGTTTCGAAGTCCAGAGACTTTGAATTTAAAAGCTTGTGCAGCTTGGAACGCACTATCGCCTCCCCCATTTGTAATGTATATATTTCCGAACAGAAGATGAGCAAGGTGACGAGGTTTCAACAGCTCACCTCTGCTGCTCAGAGTGTATACAGGACCAAGGCTCCCTAGGGGCAACAACAGCCAGTCATCTGGTTTCTATCCGTTGCAATAGTAACCACCATTTTCAGGACAATTAGAATAATTGTTGATTAGGAGTTATGCCAGAACTGCCTGAAGTAGAATCTGCTCGTAGATTAGCTGAGCGAGCTTGCCTCAGCAAGATTATTAAAGATGTGATCGTCGTTGAGGACGAAAAAGTATTCCCTGTGGACACTCCAAGAACGTTGATTGGTACCTTGAAAGGAGCGAAGATTCTATCAGTCAACCGTCTGGGGAAACATCTATGGTTTGAAATGGATGGCAATCGCCCCGCGCTCTTGCTGCACTTTGGAATGACTGGCTCGCTGATACTAAAAGGCATCGGTGCCGCTCACTACAAAAACTTCAAAGTCGATGATACAGTCTGGCCTCCTCGTTTTAGCAAATTAGAACTCAAATTTGATGACGGAACTCAGCTCTCTTTCAATGACAGTCGCCGCTTTGCACGAGTTCGCCTGCAGCATGATCCCAAGGC
>JAAMXV010000646.1:0-35760 GCA_019693495.1 Axilococcus clingmanii
TACTGGTGAAATGTCATCCTTAGTCTTTTCTTCGAGTGGGATGCATTCTTCTTGTAAATTCTCACCCTTTTGCACAGCAGCAGCAGTCTCAGTGCTTCCTCCTGTCTCTTCTTTGGCCACTTCAGGGACAGTTTCAGGAAGCGTCGAAGGCTCGTTGGCTGGCGCAACGCCCGTGGGGCTTGGAGTGGGAAGAGGAGCCTCAGCCTTCCATTTATTCTTTCGAGCCCTCTTCTTTTTCTTTTTGTCCATTTCACTCTCAGGGGCTAAAGATATTTTATTTATCTTATTCGTCTCTATAGGTGTCTTTTTCTTATTCCTCTTGGACTTCTTTTTTGATGCGGGGGTTGACAGATCGCCCGGCAGAACTTGCAAAGATTTGGAGCCGGCTGGATTTGCTTCAGTGTCTATACTCTTTTTGTGTGTATTCTTCCTCTTCTTGTCGCTCATTGCTTGCAATGTGTGCTCAGCCGGTCTCTTAGTACTGCCATGTGGTCTAAGCTCCGCATGAAAATGGCATTCAAGGCCGCCAGATGTATAGCTAGATACTGTGCATTCATCGAGCATGGGATACATATCATTGGGTGTTTTAATAGTCCTAGGAGAGAAATAAAGTCCCAAAACATGTATGTTGCCATGGTTTGGATGGAATATCGTATGGAGCCTGGCAATCTCCTTCTTGAGTTGGCCGATGGACAAGTCTGCGGACGCACACACTGGAACGTTGGTTGGCCTCCCTTTTGATGGACCAAACGTGGCTACTAAATTTGTGGTTACAAAAATCGTTATTTCGCCTGCACGAGCTGCCTTTTTTGGAGCCCGCTGAAAAGAAGAGTCGGGATGCATGTTCTAACGTTTGCAAGTGCTTGTAATACTTCTCTTATTAGCTATCTTTTAGGTGTCAAAGAAACTATATATTCCTTAATCGACGAATACTTAAAACGCCTCTTCTAATTACCTAGTATTCTCAGTCATGCCGCCACAGTCAAGGAAAGGCGCCGGCGCTCGATGTTGCCAATCTTGACCCACAATCTAATGTAAGGACTTTGGGCTGAGGGCCACCCTGCACCCATGATGAGGAGTTTTCAACGATAAGCAACCTATACATTCGTTTTACAGTACATTAAGCCGAGTTTGGAGGGGGATGTGGCATTGGTAGGCAGTTTTCCACTCCATAGAAATATTAGTTCTAGGAGCAAGCTTAGAGAATCTAATTTCTTAGGGTTTGGACGTGTAAAACCTAGATATATCTCAGTTTTGATAGAGTGCAGGGAAATGATCGAATTGCTGCTCTGCTGTACTGTCAAAGCTGCGAGACCAGTCGACATTTGGAAGTGCTGAGGATAGCCTTTTGAGAACTGCCACCGAAAGTGCCTGCATTACCATTAGAATACTGTTTAGACTATTATATCTGCTTATTTACAAGAATATTATCATTTACGGGATCTGTTGGTTGCCAAAGTTCTCAGCCTCAAAGCTTGGAGTTTAATAAACCCTTGGGCATCTTTTTGGTCGTAAGCCCCGCCATCATCCTCAAATGACGAAATTTTATCATCATAGAGCGAATATGGCGATTTTCTACCAACCACAATCACATTACCCTTATATAACTTCAGTCTTACTGTACCAGAGCAGTACTGTTGTGTTTGATCAATCGCAGCTTGAAGGGCTAGACGTTCAGGCGAGAACCAAAAACCATTGTATACCAGCTCTGCATACTTGGGCATGAGCTCATCCTTGAGGTGTGACTCGCCACGATCCAGAGTGATAGACTCCATAGCTCTATGAGCAGTCAGCCAAATGGTGCCTCCTGGAGTTTCATAAACTCCACGAGATTTCATGCCAACAAACCTGGATTCGACAATGTCAACTCGCCCGATGCCATTGGCACCGGCAACCTCATTTAATTTTGCCAGGAGAGTTGCTGGGGACATGTTGACACCATCGATGGCCACTGGGTCTCCCTTTTCAAATTCAACCTCGATATATGTAGGCGTATCTGGTGCTTGCTCAGGAGATACAGAGCGGGTGAACATGGATTCACTAGGTTCAACCCATGGATCCTCCAACGCATTTCCTTCATAAGAAATGTGAAGCAAGTTGGCATCCATTGAGAATGGAGGCTCATTGCGCTTGCCAGCTGGTACCGCAATACCGCGGCTTTCGGCGTATGAAATAAGTTTAGACCTAGAGTTGAGGTCCCATTCTCGCCATGGAGCGATGACTTTTATATCTGGCTTTAGACCATAATAACCAAGTTCAAACCGAACTTGGTCGTTACCTTTGCCAGTGGCTCCATGGGAAACGGCATCTGCACCGACTTCCAGGGCGATTTCAATTTGGCGTTTGGCAATCAAGGGTCTCGCTATGGAAGTACCCAATAGATATACTCCTTCATAGGTGGAATTTGCTCTGAACATCGGCATCACATAATCTCTCACAAACTCTTCACGAACGTCATCGATATAAATCTCCTTGACTCCGGCTGCCTCAGCCTTTTGGCGGGCCGGCTCAAGCTCTTCGCCCTGGCCGAGGTCAGCTGTGAATGTGACAATTTCACAGTCATAGGTCTCTTGAAGCCACTTCAGAATAACGGAAGTGTCCAACCCACCAGAGTATGCAAGGACAACCTTCTTCACTTTGCCCTTGCTGCTAGCAGAGCATACAAGGCGGGAAGGGCGAGGTGCGCGCAAGCTAGGGCGGGCAGAGGCGATGCGCATACCTGCAAGAGGTGTTCTCTGAGGTGATGCCATCAAACTTCCTGTAAGGCAAGAAGACGTAGTGCGTCAGTATAAGCATTTGTATAGCGAGCAAATTCCCGAGCAAAGGCAAGACATGCATCATACAAAGAACCCACCTGCTGACATAACTAGGTTATTTGAGCAATTATTTGGATCCCTTAATCGTTGAATTGAATAATGATCAGCATCATCGATAATGCCTACTTTCATTGGAGATCGCAAAACCCTCGGCCCAGCAGCTACACACCGAGCATTCTTGCGCCTTGGGATTATGGTCAGCACGGCAGCTCACTTAGGAAAGTCAAAGCAAATGTCAATTGCACCCCCACGAGATAATCCAAAATTTGATTCTGCAAACCGATATAAATTACCAGTTACTGCCTCTTTCTCTTGTTTCGTGACTTGGCAGTCCGCATTTCGCAAATTTCCCTCCGATCAGAGTCCAATTCTTTCAACTTTTAACCCATCACCGTTTGTTACCCTGTGCTACATTTGATTCATGAGTGAACTTTTGCTTGGTGCCCCTGTTTACTCTCAAGCGGTTTAGTCTGTGCTTCGATCACGTTTCAACTACAGCTTACGGTGCCACGACACAAATGAGACTGATATCAAAGAATAAGTACATAACGGTGAGGGAAGATGGCATTGTGCCTTCAAAAGTTTTTATGGAAGAGGGTGAAAGACTGCACGTCAAGCTGGCAGATGGTGCCCCTCCACAGTCGCTGGGCATCACTGCAATATCTTGTGGCCATCATCGTTATCAGACCCTATCTCGATTAGAGCATGCTGAAGAAAGTGTGTGCTGGGAAGCAAAGGAAAGTGGAAATTACATCATCCAAAGTGAAAACCTTTCATGGTGCAAGGCATTCATTGATGTGTTGCCTACAAGTACAAGTAAACATGCACATTTGAGCAGGAGCAGCGTCAGCTTTGCAGAGCAAGTAGATGATCCCATCAAATTCCCAATTTTTGATCAGCGTCGTCCAGACTTCTTATTCAACAGCAGGAGCCTCCGTTCAAAAGAGGTAACTCTCTCTAAGCCAGTGAGTTCAAAGCCTTCTGAGCACACTAAAGCCTCCGCCTCAGCCCTGGAACTCGTGAAACATTCTCCAGCTTACAAGTGCCTCACATGTCCCAAAGAATACCGGACCAAATATAGCAGTAGAATTTGTAGAGGTCATCATCACGCTGTGTCATGCTGTGGACAAAAGAAGAGACAAGGTGATCTGGAGAGCTTAAGGTCAGAGCTTGAAGCATTCTGGGATGCCAGCAACAGTGATGGTAAGCGTGGAATACTGCAAGGTGATGATACTTCTTTATTGGAACTGTACAATCACTGCTTCACTACCACTATTTTTAAGCACCACATGAAAGGGTTGGGTGCCACTTCTGATGCATTAGCCAAAGCTAGGATTCTTCAGGCAGCCATGACGATGTTTGAAATTGGCAAGCACAGCATGGAGGGCATGACTGATGTGTCAGGCAGCACTCTGATAGAACTGATGGACGAAATGTTAGAACAACGGCTCATATACTTGGCATCCAATCAAAAGCTGTTGCTAGAAAAGCAAGCAGTAGGAGAATCAGTGCTTGAGAATGTGGCCATGCTCGCTGGTGAGATGGTGAAGAGAATAGTCAGAGCCCGCCTGGCAGCGAAACAAGCTGAGGCTGAGAAAATGCAAGCCATGCTGCTACTAGATTTAGAATGTAGTGCCGTCGTACAGTCTGTGGGAAATGATAATAAGCTTAGCAATAGGAAGAAGCATTCAGCAAAGAATATTCGAAAAGTGAAGATTGCAAAATGTGAAGCGAGCAAGGAAGAGTCTCAAGCACTAGAAGAGCCTTCACTCCCTCCTTTACCGCTGGAGATCTCTCCTGAGGGCAGTGAATCATCCCCATCTGTGGGCATGGATGATGCATTATTATTGACATGCAATGGGCCACTGTCATCAGGGGATGAGGAGCATGTGTCAGAATTCGGACTTCACCACGGCACAGGCTGGACAAAGCAGGATACAAAGAACAGACACAGGATGAAGAGAGGCAACAGCGAGAACTGGACTGCTTCTGCCAGCACACGAGAGAAGAAGAAGAAGAAGAAAAAGAAGGAGCGCCCTCTCCGCCCCCCAGGACTCAAAATAGCACCACTGGGAGGGAAGCTTCACCTGAGGGGAGATGCTGGCATGATGTCAGCATCCAAAGGTATAACAAAGAAGCCCAGTACAAATGAAGAAACTACATCCCCTGGCAATCCCACTGGAATGAGTGCCGCAACAATAAGGTGCAAGCCTGTGCAGTGGGCCCCCCCTCCAAGCTACCCTATGTATGGCAGTCAGTGCTCCTCTCCAAAGTGCAATAAGTGTGAGGATGATAGGTGCTGGGTGAATGAAGATGCTGCGCACAATCTGGAACCAATTCCCCTCCCAAGAAGACCAACCCACCACGTCAGTGGTGCATTTTGTCAGATTACGGCAGAGATAGAACTTGCTATCAGATATAATGCAGCTCTTTTAGAGGGTCAAATTTTGAATGACAAAGTGCAGAAAGCCATCAAGAAATGCGCCAAAAGGAACGAGTATGTCGAAAGCGCTGGGTGGCTGCTTGCAGCTCGAAAGGGTATGGGCAATTAGTATTTGTTTTCTTTACAACTATGTGTAAGTCAGTGCAAAGAAGTCAGGAAACGACCCAGCGAGAAAGAAACAGGGTACCAACAATACCCAAACAGATGGAGGCCACACAACTCACCATCAGAATGAATGCAGCGAACTTGTTAGGGAGTTTTAGCTTCTCCTGCAGTTTGATCATTAGCTTGTCCATAAAAGGCGCTAAGGCAGCTGCACCTGCTAATCTAAAAGGCCTTGTAACATTATTGCCAGCCCACATGAGAATGCAGATTTTGACAATATCTGCCACGTTCTGGGTAGGGTTCAGGCCGGTCTGGGCTTCATACCCAAGAAACGCTATGGCAAATGCGATAGTGTAGCTGATGCCATCAAAGAGGCCATATGAAAAGACTGCTGCCAGTCCTAAGGAGGCAAGCTTGGCTTTCAAGGCACCGCTTTTGGCTTGTTGAGCCTTCCACCATGCCAGTAAACCAGACACAGGAGAAGGCTCGGGAAGGTCCGGGTCAGTTGCCGACGAAGGAGGTATTGATGAGCACAGTCGTCTACTAGCACGAACGTTATGATTAGGGTTTAAGACTCTCAAATTGTTAGTAATCGAGCTGGTCAGAGGTTGCCTTTGGCTCGAAGGAAGTCCAATAAGTGCAAAGATCATTACGAGATCGAGAATACGTGGCGATTCTTATTTCAACACCGATTATTGTTTACGCTCTCCCGAGTGTTTATTTGCATATCAATATGAATGGGGTTCCCAAGATGCGATTTCGAGTGATTGTATTTATGCTTTATTTAGAGGGCGCCTGGGCGTACGATCTTTTGATTTTTCTTAGCACCAGCCTGGACAGCAGTAAGTGTAGAGTAGATGTGTAAAATACATCTCTAATGAGAAAGTCGACCGTTGCCCTCTTGGGGAGGCTGATATCTTCTGCAAAGTGTGAGAAATCTTTCAGCCTTCACTCGACTGTCAAAACACCGTATGACGGACTTTTGCAGCCCTTCACACGCCTAATTGAAATCTATAAGAACGTGCCGTCACAGTACGAATTTGCAAGATGTAAAACATCTCTGGCACAGAGCCTTTCTAAGTTGGACGACACCTACACCAACACCGACATTCCCAAGTGCATCGACTACATTGTGGATACTTATCAAGCACCGCACAGCACCATTACATCCGCCTTGAGAAGAGTCTGCGAATTCACCTTTTCAGCAGCTGGATCGATGTACAGGAGGGAGCAAATGTTCCCTTTGAGTTTTGAGAAAGACCTCAAACCCTACACTGACTTTTTGTCATCCATTAAAGGTTTGGACATTCCTCGTGTCTTAAGCACATGTCCATGGGTGCTAGAAAGGCAGCCAATGGATTTTATCACTATGAAGGAGAATATTTTATGGCTGAGAAGCGAACTCCAACTGGATGAGGATGAGATGGCTGCCCTATTGAACAAGAATGCCATGCTCTTTCTGCAGTCGCCTGCCAAGCTAGATATTTTCTTCGCACCCTTCAAAAACATGGGCTTTTCAATGAATGACATAAAGAGCATCGCTGTCAAGTCCCCATTGGTCTTCAATAGCAGGAGTTCCAATATAGTCAGATCTTTACAGGCATACCGAGATATATTTGATGATGACCAATTATTCCGCAGTGTCATCTGTCGCTTCCCATTGATCGTCTGGGCACCAGCAGATGCTATCAACGAGAAATTAGAGTGGATGAAGAAGCAAGGTTCAAGTATGCATATGATTCGAAAGAGCCTCACGCGATTTCCTTTATTTATGTGCGCCCATATCGACACCATCAGGCGTAAGGCTCGCTACCTGGAGGAGGACTTGGGTGGTGGGAGAGAGTTGGTTGTCAATGCCATTGCTTCCAATATACAGGTCTTCAATAAAAGTCTGCAGTCAATAGAACAGAATGTAGAGAGCTTACGGAAGCTTGGCTTTGAAGATGACACAGACCTAGTTCGCCTGCTATTGAAGAACCCAATTTTGTTGAGCATAGATCACGCCACTCCAAATTATGCCAAGAAAGTGGAGTTTCTCCAAAGCACCTTTGGTTTCAAATATAATGATGGGAAATTCAAGAGTTTACTGACAACATATCCATTTATTACATGCTACAGCTTGAAAAGGATGACTGGAAGAGCAGCATTTTCAAAGCACAAAGGAAGAGAGCCCGTTATCGCGGGCATTGTGTACAGCGATCGGCGATTTTTGGAAATACACAATGCGACGCCAGAAGAATATCAAGCGTTTGTGCATACACTTCCCAATCCTCTATAATTTATTTATGTATGTATTTATTTAAAAGAAGATGCATCATTTTGTTTGAAAAATATTCTGCTGCATTTTCACTGGTACCTTGTCTGCCACCATGCTCAGCTCATTCAGTTCCCCTTCGCTCAGCCTCCACCCCAGAGACCCCAGGTTGTCATCCAATTGACTCAGAGTCTTTGCTCCCGGAATGGGAACAGTGCCTTGACACATGCACCAATTGACAGCTATCTGAGAATACGTTTTATTCCTTTCTCTGCTGATGATACCCATCAGATCAAGGAGGGGGTGCAGTCCTGGCAAGATGCGCTTGAACAGAAACCCTCTGGGGCCTCCAGGTACAGGGGTCCCCTTAGTCTCATCCAGTGAATACTTTCCAGTCAGTAATCCCAAAGCCAAGGGCGAATAACTAATAAGACCCATTCCAAGAGCATCAGCTTCGCTTTTGGCTGCTCGTTGTTCTGGTCCCTTGCTGAGCAGACTATACTGCACTTGCATTGAGGCCAAGGGGACCCCTCTTTTGTCCAGGTAGGTATGTATTTTTCTCAATTGCCTGGGTCCGAAATTTGACACTCCGACAGCTTCACATAAGCCAGCATCATATATAGCCACCAATCCGTCCCACATGAGACGTTCTTGAAGGGGTGCATACCTAGCTGTGGACCAGTGTAATTGTATGAGAGATAGTTTGTCCAGGCCAGACCTCTCAAGGCTAGCTTTTGCTGCACTGACCCATTGCTGTGGCGTCAATCTCCAGGGGTATGCAGCTAATTTGGTTGCTATGTTCACTTCATCTCTCGCTTTCCTACTCCCTGGGTAATCAGCAATGAACTTACCGAGAAGGATCTCACTTCTGCCATTGAGTCGGCCAGTACCATATGAATCTGCCGTATCAAAGAAATTTATCCCTGACTTTACTGCCTTATTGAAAATTTTCTGAATTTCTACATCCATGTCCTCTTTATAGCCCCAGAGGAGTTGATTACCCCAGGCCCATGTGCCAAGCCCCAGTGGAGAGACGGTAAGCGGTCCCATCTGGACCATGTCTTGCTGACGGAAGCGTGGGCGCTCAACAGCGCCTGAGAACAGCTGTGTGAAGAGTGCTGCCTGAGGCTTGCATACATTATTACAATTCCTTACAGAAGTCGAACTTTTTCTGGTGTCGAAACTAAGGGCAAACCCTTTTGACTGCAAAGACTGCATCGGGATCACTACCGGAATGCAAATCCTCCTGCCCAGTCTTAATTTCCAAGATACACCTTATATGGTCTAACCATTTCAATTAAATGATAGAAAAATCGTTGATGCCTCCTTGCCAATGCACATCCATGGCTCACGGGAGAATAAATAAATGTGACAAAATGCCGGGTTTTTTGACATTTGTTTCGCAATATATATATTTTACAATCAAAAGAAGGGCTTAAAAACATCTGTAGGAAGAATAAAGGAGGCCAAGTAGACACAGAAGTCATCACGACCATTGCAACAGGTGCGTAGTCGCGCTAACTAATTAATCTGACACCGTACGCATTCTGCATACCTTTCTACTGAATATAAAGAATGACAGAGATGCATGTTTTGAAAGTCACACCTCCATGAATTGCAGGTCTGCCCTCAAAAACCCAAACGAGAACGGCTGCCTGTGAGAATGGGAGGTGTCTATATTCCCCCCTTCAAACTGGCTCAGATGATGGCTGCAGAGGAGGATACTGAAGGAGAGGCATTTCAAAGGCTGACATGGGACGCATTGAGAAAATCCCTTAATGGATTAATCAATAAAGCAAATATTCACAACCTGAAGCATCTCCTGCCCGATCTGTTTTCCGAAAATCTGATTAGAGGTCGTGGTTTATTCTGTCGTACCTTAATGAAGAGTCAGGTAGCATCCCCAGTTTTTACACCAGTCTATTCCTCACTTGTAGCAGTGATTAACACAAAGTTCCCAGAATTGGGAGAGTTGCTGCTTCACCGCCTGGTGGCCCAGTTTAAAAAATCATATAAACGAAATGATAAACCATTATGCACAGCTTCGTTGCGATTCATCGCACACCTAGTCAACCAGCAAGTGGCTCATGAATTGTTAGCTTTAGAAATTCTGTTTCTATTGTTGGAGCACCCAACCGACGATTCTGTAGAGTTGGCTTGTTCTTTCATCCTTGAGGTAGGGTCCTTTTTGGCCGACATAAACCAATCAGGATTGAGGGCTGTGTATGATCGTTTGCGCAGTATCATTCAGGAAGGCACAAACGTCTCCAAGAGGACACAGTATGTCGTAGAATCTTTATTTGCAGTTTGGAAGAAGAATTTTGAGGGGCATCCTGCTGTGCAAGAGGGACTGGATTTGGTGGAGGTTGATGATCAGTTGACGCATGAGATAGAACTAGATACACCACTGGCACCAAGAATGGAGTTGGATGTGTTCCGATATGACCCTGACTATGCAAAACACGAAGCTGAGTATGATACTATAAAAAAGGAACTGCTCGGAGAAGAGGAAGGGGAAGGGAGCTCTGATGAAGGGTCTTCTTCAGAGGAGGAGGAGGAGGGGGAAAGCGAAGAGGAAGAAGAAGGAGGAGCTGCTGCTGCTGCTGCTGCTCATCAGAATGGTACTATGTCTATCAAGGATGCCACAGGTACAGATTTGGTGAATCTGCGCAGAACTATCTACTTGGCCATCATGTCGTCCTTGGACTATGAAGAAGCAGGCCACAAGCTTTTGAGAATGAACATTCCAGACCAATTGTCTTTTGAGCTGGTCACCATGATTACAGAGTGCGCCAGTCAAGAGAAGACCTACAATAAGATGTATTCTTTGCTGGCTGAGCGATTCTGCAAATTGAAGAGGGTATATGCAGATGGGTTCTGTCAAGCGTTTGAAGCACAATATTCTTTGGTGCACAGATTGGAAACGAACAAAATCCGCAATGTGGCCAAGTTATTTGCCCATCTATTGGCGACTGATGCAGTGCCTTGGTCTGTCCTGGGGTGTATATATCTTACTGAAGATGATACAACATCATCATCTCGCATATTTATTAAGTTTTTAGTGCAAGAGTTGGCCGAAGAAATGGGAATGAAGACTTTGAATGAGCGATTTGCAAATCCACTAGAAGGAGGATTTCCTGGATTGTTTCCCACAGATTCAGCTCGAAATATGCGATTTTGTATCAATTTTTTCACCTCCATTGGCCTGGGAGGATTAACTGACAAAATGCGAGATCTGCTGAAGCTTGCTCAAGTTGAGGCAGCACGAGCAGCTGCAGAGGCGGCAGCGAGGAGAGATCAGAGCAGCAGTAGTAGTGACAGCGGCAGTAGCAGTAGTAGCGGTTCTGAGAGTACAACAGGGAGTAGCGATGAATCATCATCATCATCATCATCATCATCATCATCATCATCATCATTATCATCATCATCATCATCATCATCTGACAGTGAGACAACCTCATCGAGGCGCAGCAGTGGCAGGGAATTGTCAGACTCAAGAGAAGATAGTGAAGGACGCCGACGCAAGAAGAGACGGCAATAGTTCACATCCAGAAAGGTATATATATATATATATATATTACACTTTGTAAGCCATTTTCATTGTTTTTAAGTACTCTGAGCTACCCTAACAATTTCACGTGTCTCAGGGTCTCTCTCCACTCCCTGCTGTGCATCATAATCAGGGTCCCTCATAGCCCTATCTTCTCTCCTGGCATTGTCCAACTCCACTTCGACAAATGATTTTGCATTCTCCTCAGCATGCACAGCAGCTAATTGGGCATAATCCATGGCTGCCATTTCGATGAATTCAGCTTCACCTTGCTCTAATTTTCTGAGGAGCTTGGCAGGGGCGCCAGCCCACACTTCATTGGAGTTGATGACTGTGTTGGCGGTGACGATGGACCCTGCCGCCACTATAGACCCCTTCTTCACCACTGCACCATCCATGATTGTCGCCCCCATGCCAACGACGACTGAATCTTCTAGTGTACATGCATGGATCGTAGCTGCATGTCCAATTGTGACATTGCTGCCTATTCTTGTCGGTGCTGGCTTTTTCTGAACATTGTATCGAGCGACGTGCACTACTGCATTGTCTTGAATATTGGTCTGTTCACCAACTGTAATAGTGTTGACGTCCCCTCGCAATATAGCTCCGTACCATACAGATGAGCCTTTGCCCAGCTTAACATCTCCAATAACACTAGCATTTGGAGCAACAAAGACGTTCGTATCAAGGGAAGGCTTCTTGGTACCAAGAGGTAAGATCGTTTGAGAACGGTTCACTGCAATAAAATTTCTCAATCAGACTCCTGTAAACATTGTATAACTTTCTATCGAATGACGTACGTGTCTCCTTGTATGCAAGGTTTCCTTGTAAAGCTACGCCCAAGCTGTCGATGGCTCTTCCAGTGCCACGAAGTAAGCTACCAAAAGCCTTCACCGCTGCGGACATGTTCAATTGCTACTAGTGATTTAAAAACTTGTACAGAAGGATCTAGTTCTGACAAAAAATAAGAAAACTTATGATGCCAGCGGGTCAGAGAGGCTAAGAGTTGGTAGCAACGACTATGCTGATTTGATGAGAGGACAGACGATGGTTCAATAGTGGAAAGATATGTTTAGTGAGCTGCTCCATGTTTGCACATCTCGCAGCACAGTGCACGTGCGCAAGGTTTTCTTCCTTCCGAGGATCCGTAAAAATAAAGGGTATCTCCGTAGATAAATGCCATTTTATTCGATTCATGGCAAAATAACACAATTTTACTTTTGGGGAAGAGATTTGTTCACCCTTTTTGACGCCGATCAGAATTTCCAAGTGATTATTGCTTCCTAGTTATATGCCAATCCTTTGACAGAATACTGAATACATGGAGTCGATAGGAGCTTTGTTTTTTATATCAGCTCGGGGTGACATTCTCATTCAACGGATATATCGGGACGATGTCGACGGCACCATAGCAGCTGCATTTCGCTCTCTCGTAATAAACGCCAAAGAAACGGATTCTGCATCTAGAGCACCTGTCCGTCAGTTAGGGGGTCATACACTAGTACATTTGAGGGCAAACGATGTCTATCTTGTGGCATTAACTAAGGCCAATTCCAATGCTATGCTAGTAGTTCAATTTTTGAGCAAGTTAGCTGATCTTATCAAGTCCTATTGCTCCGGAGACATCAGTGAAGACGTCATAAAAGGAAACTTTGTACTGATATATGAGTTACTTGATGAGGTAATAGACTTCGGCTATCCTCAGCTGACTGATCCAGCCATTCTGAAGAGTCTGATCTTCCAAAAAGGATTTGTTACAGAAGCTACAAAGAAAAAGAGGGCAGTTGAGGCGCAAAATGCTACTTTACAGGTGACTGGGGCAGTCGGTTGGAGGAAAGAAGGAATTCGATATAAAAAGAATGAGGTGTTTTTGGATGTAATTGAAACGGTGTCAATGCTGATGAGTGCACAGGGCACTGTCCTCCGGAGTGAAGTCCAAGGTCGAGTTGTCATGAGATGCTTTTTATCTGGCATGCCTGAAGTTAAAGTTGGGTTGAATGATGCACTGGAGGATGTTGCATTTCACCCTTGTGTTAATTTAGGGAGATTTCATGCAGAAAAAGTTGCATCGTTTGTGCCCCCAGATGGAGAATTTGAATTGATGAGATACAGGGCTACAGACGGAGTGTCGCTCCCGTTCAAAGCATCAGCACTACTAACAGAACAAGGTAGGACACGACTAGAGATTACAGTAAAAGTTAAAAGTGCATTTCCACACAACTTGTGGGCAGGACAAGTTGTTATTAGTGTTCCCGTCCCCGAGCAGACCGCACGTGCATCCATACAAGTCAGCGGTGGAAAGTCAAAATATGATGCGAAACGTCATGCTTTGGTCTGGAAGCTCAAACGTTTTCCAGGTGAAACAGAGCATTCCCTTTCTGCGGCAGTTGAATTGATCTCCACAACTAGGGAAAGAAAAGCTTGGGCTAGGCCCCCCCTCAGTCTGTCGTTCCAAGTACCCATGTACAGTGCGAGCGCCGTCAGCGTTCAGTACCTCAAAGTCTGGGATAAGAGCGGTTACAAAGTTGATAAATGGGTCAGAAAATTGTGCAAATCTGGAGATTATCAAGTAAGAACTTAAGATGGTGCATATGCCTCACACAATTCATAGTAATGCAGCACACCGTGGTCACCCAGAAATTTCCTCGCTGCTGCCCCGCCAACGCTGTTTTCTACTCTAAACTTTTTGAAATGAGGGGTTGCCACCACTCCTTGCCAGACTAAGTGACAATAGTTTGGTTGCTGTTGTTTCTCTTCATACATGACATCTCCTTCCTCTTCCTCTCCATCACCATCAACTTTCTTATTCCAGTCAATACGTCTCAGCATCAATTTCTCATATCGACTCAAAGGTTTTGGGGCGCCCTCCACCACAACAATCCAAAACCCATCCCCGCCAACTGCACACCCAGTGATATGATTCTCTTTTGCATTAATATCAACTTTGAAGCGAAGTTGTGGGTCTGTAAGATCACCTACTTTGTAAACAGCTATGTGATGGCCCAAAACACCATCTGTCCGACCTATAATCTTCTGGGTCTTCTTCTCTCGCCGCTCAGCCGGGGTCAACTTCCTGGCCAAATTTCGATCTTCATGGGCAGCTTGCCTTTCTGCCATTTGCTTCCTTACTTCAGCTTCAATAGCAGTAGGGTCTGCAGTCGCCTCAGCTCCAAGGACACGCATTAGATTACTGATCTTCACTTTTGGTGCAGGAGGCTCTAACAACCCTTGTCGTATCAAGTCTTGCTTCTCCTGCTCTCGAGCCATCCTTCGCTGTGTTCTCATTTTCTTCAATTCCTTCTTTGTGAGTTTCAGTGGTTGTGGTGCTGGGGGTGGCACCTCTATTGGCGGTTCTAATGGCTCAGGATGCTCAACCAAGGCAGTAATTCTGTTTTCCTTAATCTTTAAAGGATTTTCATACTTTGCTTTGTTGACCAGTATACGGGCATCCCACCACTCAACGTCAGGAATGGGTGGTAGTTTTTCCTCCACTGATGCCATTTGACCCAAAGGTATTAAATTGGGATCGCCCATGTGAGACACATCCTGTATCTGATGCGGTCCTTGTCGGCCGTCAAGGCGGGCTCCACCACCGTGTGCTATTCTCTGCATGGAACCTTCATCAAGAAATGTCAAAGTAGACCGTGGGCGCCGCTGCAGTTTTTTGTACTCTCTATCGCCCAGTGTGGGGTCGAAAAATCGGCTCTCAAAAGGCTCCTCCACCTCTGTCTTCTCGAGAACGAGCGCTGTACTGGGTGCCGACCCAGGAGCGAGTGGGGCTTTGGATATCTGTGAAGGCTTGGCCGCAGTGGTTTGTAATTTCGCCAATTTATCTTTGAGTTGTTTCTGGAGTTCCAGAGCCTTCTTGGCCTTCTCCAGGACGGCCATATCAATCTTGGGTTTAACAGCGGCATTTAATCTAGCCTTCTTGGCCTCCAGGTTGTGAAGGCCGTCATTGTATTGGTCAAGTTCCTCAGTAGCCTTCCGCTTTGCTGACGGAGATGTCATTTGATGGGAATTGTGTCGATAATGTCGGTGACTGGAGGAATGCCAATAGATCACACCATGAAATTACAAGAAATAATGAAGCTGGAGTACACGTTATTCATATCAAACATAATCAAGAATTTGAGCTTTTCTCACGATAACTTCTTCAAGCACTGGCATTGCCCGTCGCCGAGCTTGCTCAAACTGCTCATCAAAACCAGACAGATCCCATAAACTGGCCCCACTCCTAGGGCTATAGACAATTGATGCATCAGCAATGCTGTCTGTTTTATCTGGCCCACTAAATGGAGAGCTGCGGCCTATCAAATGTACAATTGTGGCACTGGGAGGAACCTCGCTGACCCTCTCAGATCGCCACAAATCAAGACCTATACGATCGGCAAGCCCTCCATCAAGAAAGGGACCACACTCAATTCCAGGTATATCAACTCTTTGAAATAATAGCGGTACTGCTGCAGAAGCGACAACTGCTGGTGCTAAAATACCACTATCTACGAGCCGATGCTGGCCATAACTGTCGACGACAGTGGCTGCCATCTGGAGCTGTAACTCCTCAAATGTTTGTGGCAAAAGTTCTTGAAGAATGGTAATGACTGGGTCTAAGGATAGAATACCTTCCCAAGGTCTATGACTAGGCCGGACTCGTTGGATGGGAGGCAGTCGACTGAACTCGGTGGCAATTTCCTTTGCACGGTAACCTGCAGCTTTCATTGAACCAACCAGCGCCCCTGAGGAGGTTCCAACGATAGAGCGAACTGGTAATCCTACATCCTCTACAGCTTGAAGAAATCCACTATGAGAAGCAAAAGCTAAGAAGCCAGAGCTCAATATGATATCTACACCACCTTGTGGTTGTTCGATTCTCCGGGCCTTCGAATCCGCGCTTTTCTTCGGTGTCGTCGCGGAAGAGGCTTTCAAAAGACTCTTTGTTTTCAAAATAGCGAGTCTCATTATTAACAAACAATGAAAAGAATGCGCATTCTAGGCATTACACGCTATGTGTTTACATCAAGCAAACTGTCACAGCTCATCATTCTCAATCCAGGGGTTATCATCTGGATTCTGCAACTTCCCAGCTCGGTAATCAGCAAATGCCTGCTGAATCTCAGCATCAGTGTTCATCACAAAAGGGCCGTATTGCACTATAGGTTCACCAATGGGTTTGCCAGCAACCAATAAAAACTTGAGAGGGGCATCGGAGGATGCATTCGTCAGGATGCCCTCGCCATCGTTGTCAAAAACCAAAGCATGCTCCACATTTGCAATTGCACCGCCAATGACACCTTTTCCTTCATATACATAAGCAAAAGAGTTCCACTCACTGCTCACGTCATGCTCAAATGAAGCCCCAGGTTCCAAACGAACATCCAGCAGGAGCCCTGGCAATCTCATTTTAATCGGTCCGGTAACACCTTGTAGCGTGCCTGCCATCACTCTTACAGAGGATCCAGGAGAAGTCTCTACTGTAGGGATGTCTTCTGCTTGATAGTCTTGATACCAGGGCTTCGTCAATTTATCCTTGGCGGAGAGGTTGATCCACAACTGAAATCCATGCAACATGCCATCTGTCACAACAGGCATCTCACTATGAACAATACCCCTGCCTGCAGCCATCCATTGCACACCTCCTGGCCCAATGACACCCTTATTTCCAATGGAGTCACTGTGCTCCATTTGGCCACTCAGCATGATCGAGCAAGTATTCATCCCCTTGTGTGGATGATCTGGAAAACCGACAGAAGCTTGATGTGCTGGAAGTTTGAGTTCGTCCAGCATTAGGAAAGGGTCCAAATTACGGAGAGATGATGTGCCAATAGTTCTGCATATCCTGACGCCAGCTCCTTCCATCATCTTCGATCCCTTGACAATCTGTTTGACGGCGCGGGGCGTCATGGCGAACACTCCCGTTTTGTAACTGGAGGGTCTATGTACGTCCAAAGTTGCCAAAATAAGGAAAAAAACTCCTATACAGACAGATGCAGTCCTTATTAGCGGCTTGGTGTGCCTCAGTGGTGCAAAGATAGCCAGGCTACTGTTTGGATCAAATTGATACGGACTTCCAAAGCTTCGTAAACGTTTTACAGCGACTTATGGTTTCTAAACCTTAAACCCAACGAGCTCAAAGAACGTGCAGGTCTATCTTATCTTTTGCCAGAACTTCGTAAGGACAGCTGCCATACATGCATGAACTGCGGTACCCTACGGTTTCATGCGGCCATGACCGCCCACACTGTGGAAAGAAAGACACATCTTTGGCAAATGTTATTGCGTCTATAGATTTTATCAAATACATCCCAGCTATTATCACTTGCATCCATGGGGCTATGGCCATAGCCTAGTTTTGGTGGCACCATGGACCTTGACAAAGATAGCAACCGAGTCTGGCCATTCAAACTGTCTCAAAAGAGAAGGGACGATGTGTCCATTTACTTTCAAGGTTTCTCTGAATTGATCTCAAGGTTTCAAGTACAACCACTATAGTGGTTGTTTAGTGACACGTGTGTCAATGTTTCCGTTGTTCAAGGATCGATTTTGGCGTGAAGGGAACGCAAATGAGCTCAATGGCTCTGTAGGAATTAGAATCAGCCCTAGAAAATCTGGAGCGGCTAAGCTGCGTAATTTGAGCGTGCTCGATCTTCAGACGTTGCCCCGGGAAGATGGCCCACCCTCAGAGCTTCGTGCTAGAAAAGAAAAACTCGCATTTTACGAGAAAGAATGCTCGCAAGTAGGAGATAAATTATTTGTTGCTGCAGAATATGTTGCTAAGAATCGGGAGGTACTCCGGCAGTCAGGCATCACGCACGTCGTCAACTGTGTTGGCTTCCTGTATCCTCCCTATTTTGAGGATGAGCTCAAGTATACTACACTTTACTTGCAAGATAAGCCAGGGGAGGACATTTTGTGCATTTTATATGATGTCTTTGATTTTATTGAAGAAGCTATGCAGGATGAAGCAGACTCCCACATCCTTGTGCACTGCTCTCAAGGTGTATCAAGAAGTGCAGCATTAGCTATTGCTTATCTCATGTGGAAGCAGGGAAGAGGCTATGATGACACCTTTGCAGAAGTTAAACAACGTAGAGGAATTGCCAACCCTAACATAGGATTCATTTGTCAGCTCCTTCAGTGGTGGAAGAGGGTTCAGACACCTCCTGAAAAATGCCGGATATACAAAGTTTCCTCCCAATCTAGCTCGGCACCCAGGTACTTGGTACCAAGAGTCATCACTCCTGGAAGTGCTGCTGGATTGGATTCTAGAGGCGCGTTTGTCATTCACATGCCAAAGTCATTGTATGTCTGGGTTGGTTGCCAGTGCCCAGATGTGTTTGTGACAGCTGCACACAAGGCAGCTCAGCAAATACAAAAGTATGAGAATGCACCTCCAGGGCTCGTACAGACAGTTTACCAAGGACAAGAACCAGCTGATTTAATTTCCCTTTTAGGACCCACAATACATGTGCGAGAAGTTGCTGCATATGATAAAGAATATGAATTATGGTCTAGATCACTTAGTTCCAGGAGCCACACTGGTTCTGAGAGTGCTCGTAGTGGAAGAAAGACTCCAAGAGATGCAGTGCCAGGCGATGTTACATCGCCAAATGACAGAATGAGAAAACAAGCAAAATCATCGGAAATAGTAGTATCACCGGCTCTGACCCCTATGGCTAGACAATTGAGTCATAGGAGAAGGAAATCGCAAGATGTTATAGTTTCAAATATAGAAAGGGGTGTATCCATCGACTCAGCAGCTGCCCAATTAGTACTGCAAGAGCAGAATGTTCCCATGACAGCTGATACTTCGATAAGGCGATCTTTTCGAGTGTTGACCCCTCGAGAGAATGGACATGAGAGTAATCGGCCACAGACAAGGAGTGTGACCAGGAAAAGTAGTGGACAACTGACAAAACAAGAAGTGATATCTCAGCCAAAAGATTGAAATAAAAACAAGTTCTCCCAGACATCTCACCTCTTCACAAGTTTCTCCTGCATTTTAAATTTAATATGCGGCACGGCGCTCCGATTATTCCTATCTTGGTGGTGTCAGGTTGAACAGAGGTTGTGATTGGGTCGAGATTGTTGCTCCGTCAATTACAATGGGAGACGAGTTTGTTTGCGGCATCTGCCACGAAGATATTTCAAACGAAATTGGAGAGATAGACTCATGCACGCACTTGTAGGTATTAGGGATATCCGACTCACTTATTGCAAGTGACCCATCTAACCGACGCTCGCACAGGTTTTGCCACCCTTGTATCTGCCGCTGGGCTGCCATAGAGTCAAAGTGTCCCTTTTGCAAGAAAAGGTTCACAAGGATTTCCAGAAAGGTGCTTGCATCACCAAGCAAACTTGCAGCAGCAGACACAAATGCTCCACTTCCAGGGACATACGTCGACTTCGAAGCTGTGCCTGAACGTGATCAACGCGTCATATTTGAAGACCCCGGATTTCAGGACTGGATCGAAACAGTAGTTTGTAGCTCATGCGGAGGAGGAGACAATGAAGAGCAGCTGTTACTATGTGATAGATGTGACAAGGCATGCCATACATATTGTGCAGGGCTGGATGGTATTCCAGAGGGGGAATGGTACTGCGCAGAGTGTTGCCAAGAAAGTAGCGCTAGAGTGGAAGAAACCAGGAGGAGACACCCGTCTCGCAATGCTGATGCAGCTAGAAATGCAGGACGAGTGAGGGCAGAAAATACAAGGCAGGGGAGGAGAGAAGCACCACCTCAACAAACTAGACGACGTAGTGGAAACACCGAGGTGTTGTCCGATTTCATTGTGTCAGATGGGGACGATGAAAGCGATCCAGATGAGGATTGGAATGCCAACAGAAGCGGCGCAAGAAGGAGAAGGCAGCAACCAGAGTTTACAGGCAACAACGAATTGAGTGGGTCAGAATACAGTTTATCTGTAGAAGAAGATGTGCGAGACCGTGGTGTGATAGACATAGTCTCTTCTGATGATGAAGATGAGGATGTGCCACTGTCGGTACGATTATTCAGCACGAGGCCTTTGGCAAGGAACAGCTCTCGTGAAGCCATAGAGGGGCAGAGACAAGCAGGACTACTCAGAGATCACTGGGCTCATCTTCGATCAGGCCAGACAAGCTTTGCAGCAGTCAGAGCACAGTCTGGCAGAAGAACTTCTGCAGAGCAGTCAGGACGACCACCGCAAAGGCGCAGGAGGCTCAGACGGGCTGGAGAATTGGAGGCAGAGAGGCAGCCGCGGCCGCAGCGAGGAGGACAGGATCTTGAAACTATCTCTATCGTAAGCCCAGAAGACAAAAGGGCTGACGGTGGGGATGATGAAACTCGATCTTGGGCGGTTGTAGACTCTCTCAGAAATCATGAAACGGCAGAAAATGAGGAAGACGTTCCATTGGCTGTGAGGCTTCGGAGACAGCTGGCTCAAGCACGGGATGTTGGTTCTCGATTGCCCTCCAATCGACCACTCAACACAAACATCAATAGATTTAGAAGTCCGACCACTCCTGCAAGCAACAGTAGTCATGGCCGAAGACTCAGAACTGTAGGTCAGATGGTGTGGGGTGCCGATGCAGTGCGTGGACAAACACCAGGATCTGGGGAACGTGGGGGGAGGGGGTCGGGCGGCAGAGGAGTGTTTGTGATTCCCCGGTTGGCCAACTCTCCTATTGACCAAGCAGCACTTCCACATAACCCCTTCAATAGATATAATCGCCAAAGGAATAACAGTCAAAATGCACAGACCCCACCCCTATGGAATAGCAGCACCAGCGGTGTACCAGGACCTGGTCATGTCAGGAGTCTGCCCCATGCCTCCCCTCCTTCACCTGTGTACCTAGGGTCGCAGTCACCTACAAAGTTGACAAAGCAGGAGATTCACAATGCTGTGAAGCCATATGTAAGGCCCATGTACGATTCTGGCCTGCTTCCCAAGGAGATATATAGAGAAGTGATGAGGCAGGCGGTGCTGACTCTCCATGAGAAGCAACCATTCACGGATGAGGATGTCGAAACTGAGGCACAAAAGGCATTGAGATCCAATCAATCCTCGAGGCATGCCTGATTGATGCATGTGGCAGAGGAATGTGGGCCACAGGGCACAGCTCTGGCTTTGACTGAAATCACAACGCATCACAGAGTAGAAAGAAGACTTGAGCAGTGCATACACGGAAAAAGTTTACAGCAAAGATTTCCGTGAAACAACAGACCAATCGCCATGGGAACACTAGAAAGGAACGGTACCATCACTCTCACATCTATTCCTTCACTCAGGGTCTGGCTCCAGGCAAATTCACATGTCCGGCTTTTGTGGAATGTGGGAGGTCGGCACCTTCCTCCTTTAATATCTGAGCATCAGTCAGGCCCTCCTCATGTGCCCTGTGTTTATGGTGCATGATGGTCTCATGGCCTTGCTGTTCCAGTTTCGTTGGGTTTGGGTCGTTGACATCATCACCTGCAATTGTAGAGGTTGTTAGGTTTGCGCAGAAACGAAAACCCTAACGATGCGTCGCATTCGCACCAGCGTGGAAGATGTCTGCAGCCACTGGTTTACTCTCGGGATCGTAACCTGGGACGTGTGCAACTTTATCTGCATACGCCGACATGATGTAACAACTTGTAAATTTATTGAAAGTTGAGACTTATGCCATATTCTGGGTTTACGCAGGGATTCAAGTGCCAGGACCAGTGCTGATGTCAGACCTCAGGGGTGCTTCGATGCCTCTGGGGCGCAACTCGTCTCATTCCAGAATACAAATGCCCTCCTTGGCACAGAGCTTGGAGTTCGATTGGAAAAAATTTCTAGAACCGTTATAGATATGGAAAGAAGCATTTCAGGGCTTCAGCACTATTTCTTCAAGTCGGGAAGATTGCCAATCTGAGTCCCGATATTCAGCGAAGCTTGCTCATGAAGGGGTGTGTACATAGCCAAACATGCCTCAAACACGGTCTGAATGTATTGAAAGGAAGGAATGCATATGTGAATAGACCTCGGCCACAGAGGGTCACCATTCATGCCAGTGGGGCTGGACAACCTTATGAGCCGTTGGAGCGAGCTATCAAAGCCATCAATCAAGTCATAGCTGCTGGAGAACGTGCAGGATGGGGGGAGAAGCAATACCAAGGCGAATCTTCATCATTTTCTGAGGAGGAAAGATGGGTCCAGTTTGGGGCCATCACGAGGATTGAAAAGGACGTCAATGGCAGCACAGCTGCCGTCTCTGGGCCATCTCAACAAAGTGCTTTTGAATCGGGTGCCTTGACGCACCCTGACAATAAGAGTCTTTCACAGTATCTGTCCCTCCCAGTCGAGCAGTATTCTTTATTGGACCC
Source organism: Axilococcus clingmanii (assembly GCA_019693495.1). Lineage (NCBI taxonomy): Eukaryota > Viridiplantae > Chlorophyta > Chlorophyceae > Chlamydomonadales > Chlorococcaceae > Axilococcus > Axilococcus clingmanii. Next base: position 22,495 of record JAAMXV010000646.1, read on the forward strand.
CAAGTGGATATATAGAACGGATGAGCACCATTTCTTGTTCAGGGTCCCCCTTCAGGATCTGGTGGGGGTGGAAATGTGTCCAGAAATTCAAATCAGAGTGGACATTGACCCTGAGAATGGCCAGGTCACTCTCACTGGGGATAGAGCACTTTTAGGAGCACCAGATATTGACAGCTCATTTAAATTGAATGTCGTGGCTGTCTTGAAAGAGCGAAGGTCGAGGAGGTATCTCCCCGACCATCTGCCGGGGAGACCAGTGTACAGACTCAGAAAGTGGGCTGCAAGAATGAATACTACACTAGAAGAACACGAAAGTACAATTTTAAATGTTCCACTTCCTGGGGAACACATAGTTGTGAGTCAGGATGAGAGTGCAGAGGTGCTACAAGGACCTGGGGAACAGGTGTTGCTGACATCCAGTCGATGTGTGAGACCCTCCCCCTCCTCCTCCAGCAACATCAGCAATGAACAGATGTTGCAGTGCAAAGTGAATGTCAGCATGGCAGTAAGGGTTCCTTCATCTCTGAGGTTTCTACCGAATGCATTGTTAGGGTATGTTGGCAGCACCATTGTCAAGACTGTGCTGGGGTACACACTGCCTAATTTTCTAAGCCTCTTGTCGGATGACTACACCCGCTGGGCAAGAAATGAAGAAGAAAGAAATTCACAGTTAGAAACGTCTGTAGGCGACTTATATAGCAATAATAGTTAATCATTCATCACTAGATAGCACTTTGATGATCTTCCCTCTCATTTTGTAATATGTCACGTCCGACCACTCGATATGAGGTCTCCAGAATGTGTATCCCATGCAAAAAGGAGTGACACAGTTACTGAGCCACATGCCACATATGACTTTTGCCCAACTGAGTGTATGGACCTGCTTGTAGGAAATAGAAGGATTGAGGTGCCTGAGTAGCCCAGTTGCCACGTGTGTCATCCAAAACAACCCAAAAAACATAAACGCCAGAGACCCTAGAGCCACATAGTATGAAGGGTGGAGCTTGACTGAATTGTCTTCTTCTCTATCAACAAACACCAGGATCATACAAGTCAGAACGCTCTGCACACATACAGTGACCACTGGAAGCACAAATGCTAGAGAGCCATACACATGCAAAAGTGCCATGCAGTGATGTGTCCGTCTGCACTGCTCATTTGGGTAGGTGTCGAGAACAAACAATTGCCTTCTCAAATAATTCCACCATTGCCTCATTGTCAATGCACACTCCATCCACTGAGGGAACAGAGAATATGAAGGACAGTGTATGTGGAGACCAAACTCAGTGCAAGCGGATGCTACTGTCAAGTCATCAGAGTAACCCCCCTGTCCCCAAGCTTCAAGAATGCCATTTCTAGGTATATCTGCTTCTAATCCTTCCTTTCTGAACAGCATGCAACCACCCCATACAAATTGAGTGTGTTGACGGAGAGAGAATGCGATGACCAAGGGGAGATGGTAGGCTAAGGTGCAGTATGTTGCCAAGGTAGCTCCCCGGGGGGGGATGTCGAATGGATATCCGGTACACATAAATATACTTGGGTTTTGCTCCATGTCAAACACAAAATTCTGCAAAGTTGTAGGATGCAAATGAATGTCATCATCCAAACATAAAATGTACTTGGACGCTGAGTGCGCTGCCCTAATACCAGCAATGAGATTGTGAATCTTTTGACTGCAGCGAGTTGTCTGTCCAGCAGTGATGACGTGCATCTTGCATCTGCCTGGTCTTAGCGATTGCTTCAAGATTCTAATAGCAGCGTCACGCTCACTCTCTACTATGAACAGAAACTCCACATCGCCATTGTATTTCAAGTCCAAAAATGATTGCCAATTTTGGAGGGAATGAGTTCTAACGCCCTTTGTAGGTAGCACCACTGTCACCGGCGGATATTTGGTGGTGGTATCAAAACTTCTCCGCTTTCTAAGATATTCCCTGGATCTTATGAAGGCAGTAAGAAGCCATAGGCTTCCCAATAAAAGCCCTGGAACCAAGGCATGGTATTGGAGGAGCCTCACAGTGGGACTCTCATAAAGGAAAGCCGAAAGGCATTGCAAGCTACCCAACATAACAGTTGCTTTCGCGAATTGAGAATTGGAATCTCAAATCTCCACAATGAACTTTCAGGGTCGCTTATCTATTAGCATCTCATAAAATCTGGGAATGCTGGAACCGATAAAGGGGAGAAAAGATCCTCAACGAGAGACAAAGATACTAAGAATTGAAAGAAAAGGCCCAGCATTATTGAAAACATGTCTCATTGTTTTGAAATCGTTAGGGCGCAGTCGAAAATTTATGCTTTGCCATGCGAACAGTGAGAGTCGTGGGCCCCACCTGAAGAGGAAAACAGCACATGTTACTTTGTCAACACCATACATCTTTTCAAAATAGGTCACTCCTCAACCACACATGCATATACAACAGAAAATCAGAACTAGCTATAGAAGGTAGTGAGCAAATACAATCAAGGGCCCCTCAAGTCAAGATGGGCAATACGAGAACTCATGAACTGATGCACGAATCAACTTTTTGCCAGCAATCACCTGGACAGCCACTGATTGACCCTTTTTAAGCTTTGACGCTGGCACAGAAACACTGACTTTTTTGAATGTGCCATTCTTGTTGCTCTTTCCACTCATTTTTAAGAAAACCTGCTTGCCAGATGGAAGAACTCTGGCCACTGAGAACCTGCATCTTGAGGCCTTGCACCTGGCGTCAGCAAAGCTGTCTCCAATCGCCACAGTGGTGGTCTGACGGACAGTTTTGGCACAAAATGGCACAAATGCAGCCTTTTGGTTACGTACACGATATTTTGGAGCTGAGAAGCCGATAAGATTTACTCCAACAACTCTTCCATAGTCATATGGGTTCAGAGTAAATCCAGCATCAGATGTTCCCCCTTCAACACGTTGCACAGAAAGCAGCAAACGAACGTCAGCTTCACTAGCATCGTCACCGATGCCGAAAAAACCGCTGAAAGCATTTGATGGAATGAATGCTCTTAGAGAACCCACAGATGCCACGTCTTCAATACCGTCTGTTACTGTCGGATTGCGATAATGGGGACCAGCCAATTGGTATACAATTCTTGCACCGCTGGCCTCCTCAGATAGAAGATCCAAATAGCCGAACAGAGCACCAACTGTTGAGAATACTGCTCCTCTGAGGTACCCACTGAGACTTTCATCTATAGACACAACCCCATTGGCGCCCAGATACCTGGCATCAGGTCGCTGCAAATTGCAACTTCTTATGGGCGTTGCACTGCAGCCACTCGCTTCAGGGTGTTCAGCCCAGTTGATAGCTGCCGTGCTGACAGGACGAAATCGAAGTGTCAAGATGCCACCGCTGATACCAACATCTGTCCCAACATTATTCATGTTCCCATTAAACCATGTCCACCTTGCCGTTGCACCTATTGTGTTGAGTGCAATTTCAAGCTCGATGACTGATGAAGGTGTGATGCCTGCGTCGGTGCTCAAGTCCATGTTAATGAGCCCAGACTCATAAAGGCCCAGCAAAACTCCAAATCTGTTAGGTGTTTCGTAGCAACCCTCAGTTTGCCCTGTTCTGCAGGCATTGGTAGGTGAAATGACAGCCGTCAAGCCACCCTCTGTTGGTTCAGAAGGGGACGAGTTCGTCGGCGAGGTTCCTGTCATCACGGTCGTGGGCGTGCTTTCAGGATACCCAGATGCCCAGATGCGCAGAGATCTGACATAAGGGCGACCAGTAACACCACCAGGTACATCCCCCCAGGTCCCTGGCATGGAGCCTGTTGCAGGAGAATCCAAACTAGCTTGGGACGGTGCGTGAAGGTCGACTTGGGAGGTGGCTGACCTCAAAATGGCCGCAATCACAAATAAGACAGAGAACCCAGTCGACATAATCAATTAGAAGGACAGTTAATACACAGTCTTTACACTGCGAATATCTTTAAGAGCGGCAATGTCACAAGAAGCCAGTACGCGGGCCGTCTAATCTCTTGTCCTCGGCTGCGCGAGGGTACTTGATAACAGGAAATTTATAAGAGCTAAGAGCGGATGTTAAAATACTGAAATGTACCCAAAGACACGTATTTCTAAAGGGGTTTTGGCAGTGATATCCTTCATGAGTCTTCGAGATCTCAAGAACGTCTGAGCTGCTATGTTTTTCTTTTTCTTTTCAAATTTCCTTGTACAAACATACACTGCATGCTTTTACTGGCTACTTACATCTATGTAATAGAACATGAATTTCTTAAAGTTTCTATTTCAGCACGTCGACATCTGTTAAGACCTCAGAATAAAATGTAACAGGGACTTCACCCAGAGCTCCTCATTTGTGTGTTCTTGCACCATGCCTACTGAAGAGAGGACGGCAGTTTATTGCTAGTTTATATACATGAATTTGGATGAGCTAACAGGGAGAGAATAACTATCAAACTCTCAGGATTTGCATTTTGCTTCCAAAACATATGGCTACCCAATCTGGCTGCAATGCACTCCACTGCAGCTGACTAATTTCTGTACCTGCATTGTAAGCCAGTATTGGATCAAAGCCTGCAGGTATGTCTTTGGGAGATGTTGAGCCTGTGAGTACGCTCAGATCCCATATCAATGCTTGTCTATCATCACCAGCACTACACAGGTGACTGGAACTGTGAGGTGCCCACGTCATTGCATTAACTGCACTACCATGCCTTGCCAAACTTGCCACTGGCTTCGTTGGAAATCTCACATCGATGATAGATATGATGGAGGAGTTTGCTTGCAGCACAGCAATGAAGCGAGGGTCTTGCCGGTTCCATGCTAGACGTAACAAGGGTACCGCTGGAGTCGTTTCATAAATAATCGTCGAATGCTCCTTGTCTCTCAGATCAAACACTCTAACACTACCATCTGCTGATACTGATGCAAACACTCCAACTCCTCCCCAAGTAACATCATACACTTCTTTATCATGGGCAATCATGTGGGTGTCCACAACACCTTGTTCTATGTCCCACACACTCACAGTGGTGTCAATGGAGGCTGACACCACTTTATTGAGATCTACCTCATTCCAATCGAATGAAGTGATGGGAGCATTCAAAGCTTGTCTGTTTGGTGCATTGCTCTGCAGTGTTTTCTCTTCTGTTATACCGTCAGATGTAATGTGCCATAACCGTACAAAGTCTGAAGATGTTGCCAACAAATCTCTCTGAGTGCCATGTCTATCTGGTATGAATTGTAACTTTGTTGGAGGGTACGGATGGTTGAACAATAACTTAGGATTGGACCTCAAAGTTTCGCTGTCTTCATCCAGGCTGACAATTTGCACACGGTTTGTGTAGTCTTGAATGAAGCTGCCAAGGCCAAGGCGGAAAGGTTTATCAGAGCGGACCTGCAACAATATCATTAAATTACTCTAATGACAGATTAGAGGTTTTAAAATATCTGCTTACACTCCAGTTTAGGGCATAGAGAGGGTGCTGACTCTCGAACGTATGGATTTCTGCTTTAGCCATTTTGGAATTACTGTACTACAAATTTGAAAGGGACTCGGAAGAGACAGTGCGAAGTCGGGTCATGCTCAAATATTTGCATCTAACTATACTTGAAAAAGTTTACACCATCTTAATTTAATAATCAGTGCCTTTACTATCTCAGCCTTATATACTCTACTCTGCAGCGCTGCTGATGTTTGCAGGCCAAGAATTAGAATCTCGATAACAAGATTTAACTGCATTTCGAGTGGGTTTATTTTGAGTAAACGCAAGACATTCGGATCACATATTTCCGCATAAACGTTTTTACATCGTACGTCGGTTCTAACTTTTCGTGATATCCTTGATGACCGACAACAAGTCTTCTGTGAGCAACATTTTCTGACTCTTTAAATCCCCCATCATATGCAGATGACTTCAATGCATGCAGTTTTCAAGCCAATTGGTGTCAAGCCGGCACAGGGTACCCCTGCCCGGCAAGTTGTGGTCGCTGCTGCACAGCCGACTGTCACCAGCTATGAGTGTTCACGCAGAACTGTGGCATCTCTTTTTGCTTCTATCCCAGCTTTCTATACAGCATTACCAGCAGTTGCACTCATTCCAGACGACGATGATGAAGAGCTTGTAGAACGTGCACGGGCAAATCGCAAAGCCAAGCTTGCAAACGAGCGTGCGACGGAAAAGGCCTTTGCCAGGAGTGAAGGCTTTGGCAATCGCAATGACTTGGTCCCAGTCCAACGTGCAGTGAATGCACTGGCCAAGACAGGAGCAGCACTTGAGACCGGAGACACATCCTCTGCAGCTGCGGCCTTGGCAGATGGCTGGCAAAGTGAATTCAAGAAAGCCAGTGAGGTGTTGTCGGATGGCAGTTCCAGTCGTCGTTCTATTGAAAGTTTATTCACCAGCTTGGGATCTTTGGAAAGCAGTGCCAAGCAAGGCTCTTTGTCAGAAGCTAAGAAAAGCTTTGTTGCCTCCGTCACTGCTTTTAAAGGCTGGGCTTCTGATGTTGGAGTTGCGTCGTCACTCAAAGGACTATAATGTGTTATGAATTTATCTGCCTGCTAGAGAGAGATTTAAAAGACTATAACGCTTAACATTGCATTGAATTACTATACAATTGCATCATCATCTAGACAAGTTTCTGTATAGTGCTCCCAATTGAGGGAGTGTGTGCTCCCTGAACTGGCAGCTCTTTCAATTCTCATTGCTGGCTTCAACAAGTCAAAACTGCAAAAAGCTGAGTAATGGCAGCTGTAAATAAATGCAATAAGACAGCCCAACTTGAGCAGCTACTCTTATAAAGTAATTAATCTAGTCTCTCGTTCATCCATTAGTTCGCTCTTTGCACGTGTTGCCTTGAACCAAAACCATCGCTGTTTAACATGGGAAGCCGTAATACTGAAGCAGACCCCGACTTTGACGTGGATGAAAGTAAGGTCTTCCTATTAAATTGCACTTTCAAAACTGGCCCGTACTTTATTTTTTGTTGTTCGCCTTGCAGACATGCTCAGCCGGCTCCTTGCTGGTCAGGGCAACCCACAGTTGGTGGCTGCTCTCCAAGCTGGCCTCGCCCAAATGGTAGGTCAGTCCAGTGGGTACATCGAGTCTCTTCCTGAGCCTATTCAGAAGCGCATTGCTTATCTGAATGAGATTGATGAGAAGGTTGAGCTGTTAAGTGAGCAGTATGAGGAGGAAGTGAGGGAGCTCGCAAAGAAGTATGAGCAGTTGAAATTGCCTCTATTTGATGACAGAAAGGCTGTGATCACTGGGGACATAGAAGTACCTGACAACCAAGGGGTTCAGGAAGAAGATGTGCCCAAGGGAGTGCCAGACTTTTGGAGGACTGTTCTCACTGTGCACCCACATTTGGCAGAAATCATCTCTGAGAAAGATGAAGATGTACTTTCTTACCTCACAGACATTAGAGAGGAGACTCTTGATCCTGAAATGAATGAAGAAGAGCTTTTAAATGGAGGCGGATTCCGGCTAACGTTTTCTTTTACCAAAGAGAATCCATACTTTTCGAATCCTACACTCACAAAAGAATACTTGATGGACCCTGAGGACTCTGATACTTTGTTTGAAATCAAGGGCTGTGACATTCAATGGAAGCAGGGTAAAAATGTTACAATTAAAGTTCTTAAGAAGAAGCCAAAGGCGGGAGCCAAGAATACTAAACCTCAAACCAAAACAGAAACAGTAGATTCTTTCTTCAGATGGTTTACAGATGTCCCAACTGTTCCTGATACTGAGGAAGAGGCTGATGAAGATGATGAGGAGATGCAGCAACTTCAGGAAAAGACAGAAAATGACATGGAGATTGCAGAAGTGGTCAGGGAGATGATTGAGCGCCCAGTTGCATTCTTCACTGGTGAGGCTCTCATGGAAAATGAGGAAGATTTTGAAGATGAGGAAGGGGATGATGAGGAGGATGAAGAGGATGAACAGGGAGAGGGAGATGAGGAAGAGGAAGAGGGTGGCCAAGCTGCTGCTGATCAAGAATGCAAGCAGCAATAGATAAGCCAACTCCCTGTTCTGTACAGCATATTTGCCACCTTTTCCATCAAGCTGGCAACGATAAATGTTTCCTAACGTTTCAAACAATTTCTATTTTGTAATCGCTGGTAGCTTTTATGTTCTTTTTCACCGAGCAATTTGAGAATTGCACACATTCCGTAGCGACAGCTTGACTCCCATCTGAAAGCTTCACTCGAATTTACTCGTTGTAGTCCATTCAACAGAAGTAACATCGCACATTACAGGAATAACAGACAATTCTCCTGATTGATTAGAAAAGGCACCATAGTGGCACAATAATCATCTTTGTGTTGGTGTGCAGCCGAAAATGACTTGCAATTCTTTCGTAAGCTCCGGGCAGCTTTCACCTAGTTGCTATAAATCATTTATATTCAGCTTCAGACCTTCAAGAAAGGGCTTGCAAGCAATGGCTATGGCAGCGCCTAGCTTGCACGGAGTCCGGCTAGCTGGCTGTGGCTCCTCTGTCCCAAAGAAATTCCTCACAAACCATGATCTGGAAAAGTTGGTCGAGACTAATGATGAATGGATAACAAGTCGCACAGGCATCAAGAAACGCCACATTTTGGAAGGGGGAGAGGGAATTTCAAGTCATGCTGCAGCAGCAGGCACCCGTGCCCTTGAAATGGCTGGCATCAATCCTAGTGATCTAGATCTTATTATTTTGGCCACCTCTTCACCAGATGACTTGTTTGGTAGCGCATGTGCTACACAATCATTGATAGGTGCCAAAAATGCAGCAGCCTTTGACCTCACAGCTGCATGCAGCGGTTTCGTTATGGCACTCATCACGGGCTCGCAGTTCATCAGAACTGGGGCTTATAAAAATGTGCTCGTCATTGGAGCTGATGCTTTATCAAGATATGTAGATTGGAGAGATAGGGGGACATGCATTCTCTTTGGAGATGGATGTGGTGCTGTAGTTTTGACCACCCAGTCGGAAGGGAACCCATGTTCCCTGCTCGGCAGCAATATGAAATCAGATGGAGCAGGTCAAAAGCATTTGAATGCACTTTTTGATGGGGTCAGTGAAAAACCATTGGCAGAAGCAGAGAGAGCAAGTGGACGTGGGTCATTTTGCAATATTGGTATGAATGGCCAAGAAGTGTTTAAATTTGCTGTGAGGGCAGTACCCACCGTGATTGAAGGTGCATTAGCAGATGCAGGAATGGATAAAAGTGCTATAGATTGGTTGGTCTTACATCAAGCAAACATGCGTATATTGGCGTCAGCTGCAGATAGATTGGGTGTGCCCTCTGATCGCGTCGTTTCTAATCTGTCAGAGTATGGAAACACGAGTGCCGCCTCAATTCCGTTGGCATTGGATGAGGCTGTCAGAAGAGGTGATATTAAACCAGGTCAGGTATTGGCAATGGCAGGATTTGGAGCGGGTTTATCCTGGGCATCAGCTATTGTTCGCTGGGGCTGAAGCCACATTTATCTATCCATTATTCGTGCGTGCCTCTTCATGTAGCAGTAGTACATATAAGTCCCTTGTGGATTCTCGTCAAACAAATAGAAGTTCCATGATGCAGCGGCTTCTTTGTTTTCATAGTTTGTTCTTAATTGCCACGGTGTCGAGAGGTGTCGTTATCGAAACACGTGTAGTCACGATTACGCCAGCTTGAAAAGAGGGAACGCACAGATCGTCAAACACGCAAAACCAGTCCCTTGTGCGCACTATGGATATATAGAGTTCAGCATCATAAGACATGTTTGCCAAGCTCATAGCAGGTATGTCGAGCGGTTACCTTCTCTATCTTCTCTCTACTCAATTTGTGTTTCTGACCGTCCCTCACCTCAAAGAATTGTCTGGACTGCCCCTTGATGAGGAGGACTCTGAGGATGAGCTGAATGGAGTACCAAGTAGCAGTAGATCAAAGTCCATTTCTAGAATTCAATCAGATACAGCCCTATCAGAAGGGCAAGGACAGTCCAAGAAGGCTCCTTGGCGAACGTTCGTCGCTGCCGTCCCTCGAATAATTGACTCCATTTTGGGTGGGGATGAACCTGACGTTGGCGAGGAGAAAGGAAGAAGGCGTGAGCCAGTAGATATGAATGTACCAAATCCATCCTCGCCAAGGCCTACAAATGCTTGGTCAGAAAATGATGACGCACTTCATGGTGACTTAAATCCTACCGTACCGCCAGGTCCTATCCCACTTCCAGTGCAAAGCAGCACTCAAGTTTTAACAACAGAACCAAGTTTATTGTTGACGGTAGATGATATATCAGCTTTAGCAGCATATGTGCCAGCAAGATTTCAGCAGGCTCGCTGGACATTGCTCTACTCCACAATTAGAGATGGAATTAGTCTTCAGACCCTCTTTCGATATGCAAAAGGAAAGTCCCCAACTGTGTTGGTAGTTAGAGATATGCACAAAGCCTTATTTGGGGCATACTGTTCAGAACCCTGGAGGCAAGCTGCACATAGGTATTACGGGACTGGAGAGACATTTGTATTCAAATTAAGTCCAGGTAACAGAGTGGCATGGCCCTGGTGGTGGAAACGGATGTCCGTGGAGAGGAATGATTATTTCATGCTTGCTGAGGCTGATGGTTTAGCGGTAGGTGGTGCTGGAGGATATGCAATATGGCTTGATAATGATCTCGCTGAAGGTATCAGCAGGAGTAGCGGGACATTTGGCAGTCCGTGCTTGGCAAGTGAGGAGGAATTTACAATAGGCAGCGTAGAATTGTGGCATTTACAGTAATTTGAGCAATATTTCTTTCTTGTCAGAGCTTAGATTTGTAAAAGGGCATGCAGCAAAAAGAGACGCCCGAGGGCGCACCAGAACGTACGTGCTAGCAAATTGGAATTGCAAATTACTTCATTTTACAAGAAGCTCACCACACTTTTTCTTGTAGAGTGCCCTGGTACTGGCAGTGAAAATGCAGGAAACGCAGATGCATGTCAAGGTTGTCCGAATCAAGCTGTCTGTGCAACCACTCCTAAAGGTCCTGACCCGGACTTGGTTGCCATTGCTCAGCGTCTCTCTACCGTAAAGAACATCATCCTTGTTCTATCAGGCAAGGGTGGCGTCGGAAAAAGCACATTTTCTACCCAGCTTGCATTCTCATTAGCAGAAGGAGGCAGCGATGTAGGTCTCTTGGACATAGACATTTGTGGGCCATCATTGCCCAAAATGATGGGCCTGGAGGGTGAGGAAATTCATCAAAGTAACAGTGGATGGTCACCTGTCTATGTCCAAGAAAATTTAGGTGTTATGAGTATTGGTTTCATGCTTCCTAGTAAAGATGATGCTGTTATTTGGAGGGGACCTAGGAAGAATGCCTTGATCAAACAATTTTTGAAGGACGTTGACTGGGGCGATTCTCTCGACTACTTAATTATAGATTCTCCACCTGGAACCAGTGATGAGCACATATCAGTCGCTCAATTCCTCAGCAATGTCCCTTCATTGAAGGGTGCAGTAGTCGTCACAACTCCTCAAGAGGTAGCAATAATTGATGTTCGAAAGGAGATTAATTTTTGCAAGAAGACTGGTGTGAGAATTTTGGGTGTCGTAGAAAACATGTCTGGATTTAGACAGAGGGTTCAAGACTTTAGATTTCTTGATGCAGGTGGTTGTGATATTACACAGAGCATATTAGATGACATAGGAATTGATAGGTGTAGTGGGATTTATGCAGAGACCGATGTGTTCTTTGCAAGTGGAGGAGGCGCCGAAGCCATGGCGGAGGATATGTCAGTTCCTTTCCTAGGAAAAATACCTCTAGATGGTGACATGAGTCGAGCAAGTGAGCAAGGGAAATCTGTGTTTGAAACAAAAAACACTTGCTGTGCTCCTGCCCTGCAGAAGGTGATACAAGCTTTGCTGCGAAGCATCTAAGCTGAAACTGTACATACTTCAAGGGAGGTGCATGGCATCTTGCTTTTTCTTCTTATTAGTATCTAGATTTGTTCTGGACCCTTTTGCATCAGCCATTTCTTCATCTCTTGTAGAATTACCTGCTGCTTCCCGACGTTGCTTACGCTCTACCTTTTTTTTATGCTTGCCAGTTCTAACTCCAGACACACTCTTAACAGCTGTCTGACGATGCTTCTCCACAATGCCCTTTCGCCGTTTGACAACCTTCGCCTTTGTTCTTTTGACTTTCATCCAATTCTTAGTTCTACCGTTGAAATTTCCATTTTTAACCCCTGAAGTGTGGAGAAGATGCACATATTTGAAACCTTTTGTTGATAGTTTGAGGATGCATCCCCCTCGACTCACCTCCGTTGACCATATTTTAACCTTTTACAATTTGCATACAAAATTTCTGCAAAGTTTTGAAGTTTAAAACATTAAAGAAATATCAATGCCGCTTTTGTCAATACACCAAAAAAGAACATGGTGATGATCAATTGACCGGGAGGAGGCCTCCTGAGGAGTCGCAGTCGCCTAAATTGCTGAATTGTCAGCTCCTTACGCCTTATAATTAGAACACTAAGATCACATTGCCTCCAAAAACATAGGTTGTGGTGTTCATTGGGTTTACGACAGTAGGGGCGTTCCAAAATCTTGCTTCAATCATGAGCAGTAGGGCGCTTGCAGCCTCAGCCTCGGGTTCAGCTGCTCAGCTACGCTTGATGTCTGACCTGAAGTCCATAAGTGTAGAACCGCCAGACGGTTGTAGTGCTTCACCACTCTGTGACGATAATTTATTTATTTGGGGCGCCTCGATACTGGGCCCCCCTGACACTCCATGGGAAGGTGGTGTCTTCCAGCTGCGCATGATATTTTCAGACTCCTACCCTGAGAAGCCTCCAAAAGTGCGATTCATTTCTGAAGTGTTCCATCCAAACGTGTATCCTGATGGGATGCTATGCCTCGACATTATCCAGGACAAATGGAGTCCATGCCACTCTGTAGCTTCCATTTTGACCTCCATTCAAAGTCTCCTCACGGATCCCAATTGTGCCTCACCTGCAAATCCAGAGGCCGCACAACTCTTTCAAAGCAGTAAGAAAGATTTCAATAGGAAAATAAGAAGATTAGCTGAGAAATCAATAGAGCAATGATGATATGCCAGGATTGTAGTCATGCTTTCGTGCTATGTATTGGAGATTAATTAAACAATGTCACTGGTCACAGGTCTACGCCCTCCTCCTCCTCCTCTTCATCCAGTCCCCAGTCATCTTCTCCATCTAGATCAATGTCTTCATCATCAAACTCCTCCTCTAACAGTGCTTCCTCTTCTGGGGTAAGAACATCATCAGGTGACTCTTCTTCTTCTTCTACCACCTCTTCTTCTTCTTCT
>JAAMXV010000646.1:35810-99056 GCA_019693495.1 Axilococcus clingmanii
CTTCTGCTTCTGCTTCTGGCTCCAGGGGTTCTATGACCGCCGTTCTTTCAATTTCCGGTTCTGGTGCAGTAGAAGGTTTGTGCTCTTCCCTCTCCTCAACTGTCTCTTCATCTACCATAACTGGCTGAACTGGAGAGGGAGGAGAATAATGGGCAGCTGAACCATTTGCGGCTGGTTTGTCATCCATAATCCCCATATGTGCAATGCCTGCTGCAAGGCCTACACCGCCCCCGAACAACGCTGCCTCCGCTTCCAATGCCTCATCTAAACCAGGGAACAAATTGGGATACTCCACAGGATCAGCTAAAGACTCAGCAGCCTTGGGATTTATCTTTGCTAGGTCTTTTTGCCACAACTTGACTGTTTCACTTATACGACTAGGTCTATATGTTCTTGCAAAGAAAGCTGCCTCTGGAGTCCGCCCACAAGAGACCAATGTGTCTATGCATGCATCAACATCGCCTAGCATAAATCTGCACACAAAGGCAATGTTTTGTTTACCCTGTTCCTCAGCAGTTGCAGCCAGCTCTCTAAGTCCCTGAGGATCTCCAGTACTGGACTTTAGCAACAACAAGCCACCAAGATCACGGGCCTTTGTAAAAGCAGCCTCGGCTATTTCGATTCTTCCACGGGCCAAAGCCAGCTCGCCAAGCTGGCGCCATTTACCTTCATTCTCACTTCCCTCTGCAAGTGTCAAAGCCAGCTCTAACTTGCCAAGCTGAACTGCCAATTCGAACTTATAGTCGATATCTGTGGCAACCTGTAGAGCCTCTTCTACCATGCCTTTGGCTTCCAAAAATTTGGCAATAGCATTGTGTTGAGCGTGTGGAATGGTTTCCAGCACACTTGCAGCAGTCTCCAGATCACCTCTGCTGATGAGAGTTTTATACTCGACAATACTCAGCAGCAGAGTAAATGGTACAATAGAAAAGTCTCTATCTATCAAATAGACTTTGCTTTGACTTGCCAAATATCCTAGAAGATACAATGGCTTATCCAGATGGTGAAGCGTGCTCGTCTCCCCACCTATGCAGTAACAGAGACGCCAGGCTGCATTCGTGTAGATAAAACAATCTCCCACCCAGATTCCAGTTCTCACTTTTTCAGGGATCTCACATGCAAGATCAAATGAATCTTCTATGCCATCCTCATCAGGTTCTTCTCCAGCGTTTAAAAATGACTCAACTGCATCTCTACAATACTCCAAAATGTAAAAGCTTTGATCAGTCGCAACTGCCACAGACTGACCAGATTCACTCCAGAACACGTCTTTAACATTGGCATCAATGCGTCTGACCACACAGCCAGAATTCCAATCATAGAAGGCAATGAAATCGGTGCCCCGTACACCCAATAATGCACCGCCATGGATGCCTTCAGCTGCAAATGGCAGCTTGATCGTCAAGGCCTCCTTGAAATTCTTGAACACTTTAATAATACCAGCAGACTCCCTCACAGCATATGTATTGGAATCTTCTCCCCAGGCAAATTCCAAGGCAGAGCCAAAACTCTTGTTGCGCCACGCTAGGGCAGTGTAAATGACGTACTCTCCATCACCACACACCGCAACAAACCTCCCATTTGGAGAGTGCACCAATGATTGAGGGTACATTTCGGAAGCCCCTAGATCCTTGGTCGCCAAAGGTAACCTCTCTCCATCTGTTTCTTCCACTGAATCACCAAGCGACCTGATGTTGACGCTTTGGATCTCACTGTGACGAGCCCAAATGACTTTTCCACTGGTATCCATAGACACAACAGGCTCCTCCCGTCCCACTTTGACCATCACACATCCATCATCGTACCCAATGGCAAGGGCATTTGATCCTTTCACACATGCCACAGACCATACCCGCTCCATCCCATAATTCAACGTACTTTCCAAACGGTACGTCGTTGAATGCCACAATTTCACGGCGCCATCTTCTGATCCTGTAATAATAATTGGTAGTTCAGGATGGAATGCTACTGCTGCAATATTGTGCCCATGGCCTTCAAGCGTCTGTATGCAAGCTTTTGTTTGATAATCCCAGACCTTGATGGTACGGTCGTCTGCCCCTGAGAGGAGGTAGGGTCTATCCCCTCCGTGGTAGTAATCGATAGCATTCACCCCTCGCTCATGCCCTTCCAAAGTGAAATTAGGAACTGGAGAACCTAAAGACCATACTTTGACTGTACGGTCCAATGAGGCGGATGCAAAAGTGTTGGTGTCTTTAGGATTGAACACAACTTGCATGACGTAATGGGAATGGCCTTCAAAAACTTGTGTACATGCCCATCCCTTCTCCCAATCCCATAGTTTTATAAGCATATCGTCAGAGCAGGTGAGAACAAGAGGGAGAGTCGGATGGACTGCAATGGAACGGATGTAATCACTGTGCGCTTCAAACTGCTTGACCTTGTCCATTGTGTTGTAATTGAACACACGGACCATCAAGTCATCAGCTCCACAAACTATCCATTGCTTTCTAGGCACAAATTTAGCTGTTCTCACAGGTAGGTCTGTGATCTCAAATGATTTGACCAAGTTCTGCAGACAGAGTATGTATGACAAAGTGAGTGCAAGGCTTAACAAGCGGTGGTGAAAGACATGAGGAAACTCAGACCTACCTGCTCTGCATAATTCCAAAGATAAACGTGTCCACTGTATAAACACGCAAGAATCCTACAGCATAACAAAGAGAACATTAAAGCCAGCTGTTTGGAGGGTGAGTGATGACATGAAACGTACCAAGGTTCAGTTGGATGGATATCAACGCCTTTTACGCGCTCTGATCTCTGAGAGAAAACTCTCTACACATATGGAAGAGCATGGTTAATAAAGATAGATACAAGCAGCAATGTCGGGGTTCTTCTGTTTCGATTGGCTGCACTTGCCTTGATGTCCAGTCTCAGCGGCTGTAATCATGATGCACGAGAATGGAGGGGTTAGTTTGCAAGTTCAGAAGACGTGATCACTAGCAATTCTTGACGGAACAAAACTTTGTTTTCAACACACCATTGCGAAAACTGATCTCCTTTTTCGCCTTCAAAGCTGACCTTAGGCAGGAAAGCCTTCTTAGTTGAGGTATTGATTATAAGAAATTTATATTTGCATTTGATGAAAACTTCATTTACCGCAAACGACATAGGTTGGCGCGCGATAATAATTCTGCAGAAAAGTTGTTTGTCTATATATTCTGGTATACGGGCATAAACTTTAATTTAAGCTCATATTTGCTTTGCTACTCATTACTGTAGGAAAGCTCTAGTAAGCCAGCAAAGTTCGGCAAATCACTTAGGTTTCATTCCCAGCGTTTTATGTCCTCAGACCTCGACTTCCAGCTTCCTTCTGGACCTGCTCTTGGTGGTTTTGGTAAGTTGTATTTTTTTGTATGCGTGCGAGGGTTCTAAATGGGGAGACGGCTTCTCTGGAATTCCTGATTCTCTCGGTTCCTCTTCTTCCCCTACGATAGTTCGATTTACATGTGTTGATTCTACTGCAGACCCATTTTCAGAGGCTGACGGTGACGGGAAGCCCTCTAAGAAAGGTGGTGACTCCAAGGATTATGTTCACATTCGTGTGCAGCAGCGCAACGGCAAAAAGAGTCTGACTACAGTCCAAGGACTACCAGGGGCATTCGATCTTAAGAAGATTTTAAAGGCACTCAAGAAAGGTAAGCAAAACGACTTTTTTTGACTGTCATGATATATAGTGTTCACATCTGTATCGTCCCTCCCCCACAGAATATTGCTGCAACGGCACCGTCATTGAAGACGAAGATCTCGGCAAGGTCTTACAGCTTCAAGGAGATCAGCGCAAGAACGTAACTGCTTTCTTGATTGCAAACGAGCTTTGCAAAAAGGACGCCATAAAAGTCCACGGTTTTTAACCATTTTCAGCTTTTGAAAAGGTATGGTCCCCTGCCCGGCTGCGCGCCATCCGATGTTTGATCTGGCAGCGGCTGGGTAGGCTTTGATTGATACAGTAGTTTATTACACATGCCTGTGTTTGTAAGATGCTTCTACATATGTTTTCCTATTTAGGAGGGCAATCGAACATAACGGTTGTCATATACTCCTCACTACTCTCCACCCCAAATGATTTCTCTAAAACCCTCAATGTTTTATCATTCTCCAACTGTTTATCTACATATCTCCTATGAGCTGAGTAAATTTCCTCTAATTTATCCCTGTTTGTCACAGAGGTTGCTAATCTTGCCAAGTTGACATGCATGAGATTCAGAGCTACAGCATACTTGATAAATCGCAGCACTTCATCAGAGTCTCCTGGTCTCAGGCACAGGCAACACGGCGATACTATGTGCTCTCCCCACTCTGGAAGCTCTCTATTGCTCTTGACCTTGTATACGTTCTGTAATTCCTGGACACCTTTCATCCACAATGGAGGTATGGATCTGTCCAAGGTGACCGGGCATACATCCACGATCGCCAGACTCACTTGATCATTAACTCCCACTATGTCTAGTGAAAGTATAGGGACATCAAACTGTGGGTGAGGGTATGCCACCATGTGAAGGACTTCTAATCCATCTTGACGGTAAGCTACTTCTAAATGCATCTTTCTAAACACTCTTGACCGATACGCTCTATTCTCAACTTGGAGACGAGGCCACCCTGGTTGACCTTTTTCTGGCTCTTCCCAAGTATGATATGAATACCGGTCCTTTCGTTTACTGTCGGGGTCTAATGAATCCCACATTTTAAATTTCTCAGGGATATGATATAAGGCCAAATCATCCCCTAATGCTGCTCTCCAAGCATTTTCAATCTGTGAGACCAAGGCTTCTATTGCTGGACTGACAAGACCACGTAACCGCCAAGTGCCCATTCGTAATATTTGCGCTATAGACTGTCCTCTGGGAAAATCTTCCTCACTATTATAACCCCTTTCTTCTTCTATACCATACAGTCTATCTCTGAACAACTTGCTTGTGGGCAGGTCCGGAACACCTGGGCTGCCGTTGACGGCATATCGACCACTGCTGGCTCTGTAAGTCCTAGAATACCTATCTGCGTGATTACATAAGGAAGTGAACTTTGAGCATGAGTAGGATCCATTCCTCAGTGGAGCTCTTGCATTCACATTTAATAATCCCTTCAAGCACGCATGTACCATCTTAACCAAGGAGACTAACAAGGCAACTGAACCGACATTGAAATACAGCGATACATGTAGATCAACATTTATATTGATGTAAAAGAAATATGTATACCATGTTCAATCAACTTTGTTGGGATCTTGGCCCCACTATGCTGTTGTCGTTCACTTGGAAGCTCGCTGTGCTGTCCTGGTCTCATCTTCCAGGCATCTCTCTGATAATTATTGCGCTTAAAACATAAAATATAAGTGCTATACCATGCCAATAGTAATAATGCCTAAAAACGTAGAAAACATAGCCATTGAATTCTTAAAATCAGGGTTGTAGAACCAATGCTGTTGAGGGGCATCCACAGTTGCGCTCTCTCAGGTGTGGTAATCCCAACACCTTTTCCAGATTTGATGTATGCCGCTCCCTTCCTCAGTCATAAACTTTGTAGTGTACACAGGAGGAATAAGTACTTAGAAGCACTGACCGATTCTCTCTTTTTAGTAGACAGCTGTTTACAGTACAGTAAATTCTTGTAGGCTGATCCCTGGCTGTCTGGTGGTACAGTGACTCTCGGCTGCACCATGCCTGTCAGATCAGAGAGCACATTAAGCGTTACAAATTCAAGTCGCTGGTAGAGCTGCTGAAAAGGGGTCAATATTGAGTTTATAGGTATCTGAAATATTGTATTAACGCAAGTGCGTAGTGCACTGCTTTCCACTTTGTACATGCATTGTTTATAAAGTAATGTCTTCTTTCAGCGATTTAGGATTGGACGTTAGAATATTAAAGTCTATAGGAAAGCTTCAATATGAAAACCCTACTGCAGTGCAAGTAAGTTCCTCACAATGCCGTTTGCATGCACCTGAACTGAGCGTTTCTTTTTCGTAGAGTGAATGCATCCCAAAGGCTTTGGAGGGAAAAGATATAGTCGCTAGAGCGCGTACGGGAAGCGGCAAGACCCTTGCTTACTTATTACCTGCACTGCACCGGATACTCAACTCTGGTCTTGGGCGTGCAGGATGGCAGACGCTTATCCTCGTACCAACCAGTGAGCTCTGTGAGCAGGTGAAGGAAGAAGCATCATCTATAATAGCTGGTTGTGGGGTTGACATCAACGTCACTACTCTTGTTGGCGATGGCCAATTACGACATTTGGTTTCAACTGCCGGTCAGGTGGTCATTGCCACACCAGCT
This sequence comes from Axilococcus clingmanii, assembly GCA_019693495.1. NCBI lineage: Eukaryota > Viridiplantae > Chlorophyta > Chlorophyceae > Chlamydomonadales > Chlorococcaceae > Axilococcus > Axilococcus clingmanii. Next base: position 42,098 of record JAAMXV010000646.1, read on the forward strand.
CGAGTGGCAACTGCCCTTGAAGACGGTCTTATAAACAGTCGTATGTTGGGTAAAACATTGAAGACAATGATTTTAGATGAAGCAGATCTGCTTCTTAGTTATGGATATGAGGAAGACGTCTCTAAGATAGCTCCTGCAGTGCCTAGAACATGCCAGTGTATGCTGATGAGTGCAACAACCAGTGATGATATTGAACTATTAACAAAGCTCGTGTTACACTCGCCTGTCACTTTAGATCTATTAGGCAGTACTGGCGATGAAGATGATGAACATGCTAGGAAAAATTACCATGTCTCTCCTACAGAAATTGAACACTATAGTATCATGCTGCCGGCATGCAAAAAGGAAGGAGCTGACTCGATGGAGAGACTCGTGCACTTGCTTGCTCTCCTCCGTTTAGGCCTTGTTCAACGTAAAGTCTTGCTGTTTGTGAATAGTGCAGAGGAGGGCATGAGAGTTAGACTCTTTCTGGATTCATTTGGAATCAAAGCAGCTTCAATCAATGCAGAATTGCCCCTCAATTCTAGGCATCACATATTACAGCAGTTCAACAAAGGTCTTTTTGATTATTTGATTGCAACTGATGATGTACATGCTGATAAAGATATCATGAAAGATAAGAAAAGGGGAAGGAAACGAAAACAACAAGAGGAAGAGTTTGGTGTTATTAGAGGCATTGACTTCAAGGGCGTCAATACAGTAGTTAATGTTGAACTTCCGGATAGCTTGGTTGGATATGTACACAGAGTAGGGCGAACTGGAAGAGCTGGGAGTTCAGGCACAGCAATCACATTTCTCTCTCATGGCAGCACACGGTTTGCTGATGATCTGGCAGGTATTGATATGAAGCCATTTGACAAGCTCACAAAGATAGCAGTAGATGCATTACGATACCGAGCAGAAGACATCGCAAGGAGCATCACCAAGGCTGCAGTAAAGGAGGCCCGTGCAGCTGAAGTTAAGTCAGAACTGTTGAATTCACAACGTCTGAAGTCCTTTTTTGAAGATAGACCTTCAGATTTGAATTTATTGAGGCATGATAGAACACTTGCGCCATCGTTTGCTGCAGCTGCCCCACATTTAAAACATCTCCCTGCTTACTTGAGGGAGTCTGGTGCTAGTGGTACTGAGATTTTGAGGAGACAAGGCCGTGGAATATTACCTGCAAGAAAAAGGAGAAAGTCAGAGGGTGTGGATCCAGTAAAAGGTTTTGCAGCCGCCCCAAGAAAGGGAGGGGCTGATGCGCATGAGCCACTCACTGAAATGGAAAAGAGAGCTGCGGAGCATGGTAAGAAAGAACGGAAGAAGATGGCTCAGAAGGGAGGGTTCATGCCAAAAAGAAATGTCAGAAAACTTTCTGGTAGAAAAAGATGAAGCAAGAAACCCTGTATTGTAAGTTAATTACTGGTCGATAAGCAGGTTGGTTCTAATAGCTGCTCCCACTGCATACAAAGACCCAGAGACTATCAGCACACAGCTCTCCATTCTTGTTGCTTTCAACTCTGATACCGCTGTCTCAATTGCTTTTTGCATTGAGGCTTGAACCATGGTTCTTGTAGGAGCTTCCCCTTTTTTTCGCTTTGCCACAGCCATCCAAGCACCTAGAAGCGTTCCTGTAGCCGCAGATCGACTTCTTCCTCCCGCCACTGGCACGTCAGTAAATCCAACACATCTCAGATGAGGTAAATGCATTGAAAACTGGCGAAGAATTCCTTGATGGTCTTTATCATTGGCCATTGCAATGACCAAGGCATATTGAGTGTCTGGAGGGAATGTTGCTCGAGCAGTATCGATCAAGGCAGCAGTTGATTCTGTTGTATGCGCTCCATCTAAGATGACATGGATGTTTTCTGAGTTAGCATGCCTGCACAATTGAAACCTCCCCAGTGGTGCTTTTGTTTTTTCCAATCCCCTCAATGCCTGCTGCATGCTTATTTTATCAATTGCTAGTCTTGCAGCTGCCAATGCGACCATGGCATTCTCTTTTTGATGCTGACCTAACACTTTCAATGGCACACTATCCACAAGGGGTACTAGTTCCCCTTTTAAACTATCCAAGTCTATGATTGGGGCACTTTTCAATTCTGCGGCATGTTGCATCAGTATTTTTTTGGCGCTTTCATCAGTCTGGAAGCCAATGATTACTGGTCTACCAGATTTCATGATGCCCGCCTTTGCGACTGCCACACTTTCTATGCTGCCCCCTAAAGCATCTAAGTGGTCTCTTCCAATGGATGTGATTACAGCTGCTGCTATATCTTTCTCTGAAAAAATATTTGTTGCATCTCTTGCCCCTCCCAATCCAGCTTCCACCACTGCATAGTCCACACGAGCTTCTTGGAAAAGTTTCAAAGCCAGAGCTGTCAGGATCTCAAAATGTGTGAGTTTTCCTCTTTCTTGATGATGCGATTCCTCTATAATAGATACATATTTCTCTAAAACATCATCCACGCTGCAAAATTTCGAGTTTAATTGGATGCGTTCTTCCAGAGATAGGACATGAGGACTGGTATAGGTTCCAACCGAATATCCACACTCTTGAAGAATGGATGAGAGGAATGCAGCAGTTGAACCTTTGCCCTTCGTCCCTGCTATGTGTATCGTCTTGTAAGTATCTTTGTGGGGGTTCCCCAGTGCGGCCAACAGGTTGTGCATCCGTCGAAGATCAAACCCATCTTTGGTGTTGGTGCCGGCAACTCGAGGCACTCCGCTTCTTTCATAGTTGGTGAACTTCTCAAGCCAGGATTCAGTGTGTATCATTCGTGCTACATTGAAGTAGCAACGTCTAAGTAGCCTGACCCCTCTATGAGCAAGCATAGCCTTCTCAACGAGTCTGACGAGATTCACACTTGGATTGCAATCATAACTTAAAAGTTTCTCGCTACGGTGTCGAGCAAACGTTTGATACTGTGGCTACAAGCATTTAAGATTGTATATGCCGCTTTAATTGCATGTTCATTTTGTTGGAGGCTTACAATAATTAATGGTGCGTCATTGTCATCATGCTGTGTGACTGGGCGGCAAAGCACCACACGTCTCCAAACCATCAGGTGCAAACCTCAGCAGAGCTACAGTATCATCACAAACTTGTGCATAGTCATTCTACCAGGCAACTGAACTGAAATGCATACTGGCAGAGAATGGTTGCTCATGGACGTTTGAGAACGTTGAATGTTGGCCAAGTACCAAGAGTGGTAGGGTTGAACCTGGTGCAAGCCCCTGCAAGCCCTATTAGACAAACTCAATTCTGACGATATTCACAACCTTGCGTCTTCATTTGTCAGTGCAATCAGATAACGTGCTTTCTACTTACAAGGCAGAAATATTGGTAATATCTGTTGCTTCGGTGTTGTGGAGGCGATCTGATCAGCACTCTGGTTGAGACTTCAACCAAGATGCGGCTTCAAAAGCCAGCAACAAATTCCCTCCTAATTCCGAGTAATGTGGTACCCTTAGTGATAGGAATTGCTTTTGGCCTGCTCTTTGCAACACTACGCACTGCAGTTGTTCACGACTCGGGAGCGCAGCAGGAGTTTTTGATCTCCAGCCAGGGCAACGGGCAGCAGAGAGTCCAAGAGCTACAGGAGTATGCTAGAAACTTGGAAATCCAGATTGAAATATACAAGAACAGGCCTGTAGGTGAGGGTGATAGACACACCCCTTGGCTTCCTTCACCAAATCATGACACTGAACAGCCAGAACTAGCGCAACTACTCAGCTCAATAGCAAAATCTAATGAAGTTATGGTAGCAATTTCAAACTATAATTATGCTCGGCCAGGTGGCATGCTGGATTTATGGATAGATAATGTGAGGCAGTCAGGCGTCACAAATGCCATGGTACTAGCATTGGACGAGCAGACACTAGACGGAGTACAGCAGAAAGGATTTCCTGTATATAAGATGGAGGTTGAAATTCCAGAGAGTCAAAAGAATTCTGGATCAAATCATGCTGTCTCTGCATTAAAATTTAGAATTTTGACGCATTTTTTAAATTTAGGGTATGCAGTGCTGTTGAGCGATGTGGATATCATTACTCTTCAAAATCCATTCGACCATCTAGTGAGAGACAGCGATGTTGAAGCAATGAGCGATGGGTGGGATGATGGCTCAGCATATGGATACAATGACGTGGCAGATGATGCATCGATGGGCTGGGCACGCTATGCTCATTCCATGCGGATATTTGTATTCAACAGTGGACTTTTTTATATCCGGCCGACACCTGCATCAATGGATTTATTGACAAAGTTAATTCATAGAGTTGAGACAGAAAATGGATGGGACCAGGCTTTATTTAATGAGTGTATATTCTTCCCGAACAGCCCTAGAAACGATGAGATGGGAAAGGATCCAGCTGTCACAAGGAGAGTCATGGACATCAATATGTTCATGAATTCAAAGATACTCTTCAAATTTCTGCGCCATGATAAAGGGCGCTTTGAAAATCATACCCCTGTGATGATACATGTCAACTATCATCCTGATAAATTTGAGAGGATGAAGGCAATAATAAAAAGATACAGGGAAGGCAGTATGCATGCCCTGGATGCATTCCCAAATGGCTCTGAGTAAGTGTTGTCATCTCACACGAAATGATTCTATAATGTGAAGTAAAGTTTGTTTTTTCTCTGAAGTATATTGATCTCCTCGAGCTGAGACTCCCAATACATAAACCTGATCCTCTTTCAAGCTAATGACTCCAATATTCTTACGTCTTATCTGATATCCGCTCCGAGTGATGGTTTCGCTTGGAAATGCTATCTCTATATACTCCTGTCCATCTATCTTTCTGGATTCAGTCTTTATTTTATCTGTAGGAGGAAGCTCTAATTTTGAATCGCCTCCAATCTCTCTTCCAGGTTTTATTAGCCTTTGGACTGCTGCTTGAGCAAGAGAGAGACCAGCAGGGATGTCTGACAAAGGGAATGATTCCACGACCACTTTGTCAGCAGTATTAAAATCAGCGAAATATACCCCTTGTCTCTGTGAATTCTTTCTCCCAACCCAATATTTGGGATACTCAAAGTAGAAATCTTGATCAAAGTCGTCATACAGTCGAAAACCTGGCGTATGTGATAGTTGCGGTAAACCATAGGCCCCTAGGAGCGCGTTGACAATTGTGCGCCCGTCAGTGCTCTCGGTGAGTAAATCTCCAAGGACCGCATATTGCACGGAATTGTATATGATATCTCTACGTGACAGTATGTGGCCCCCATAATTGCTGCTGTTATCTTCATGATGGGTCGCTCTGCATACATGGAAAGGAATTCTCCCTGTGTGGGAAACGTCGGGATTTTTAAGTGCTTTCGATAAGAACCCGCTATGCATGGTTCCACACTATCATTATTGATCCTTTCCAGCAAATATTTGCCATTCCGAGACGGCTGTTTAGCCTGGTTTTCCAGGATTTCATGTCTCTTATGGCTTGAACAAGGGCTCCACGCACGCAATTTATTGTTCTGATGAAGGTGCACACAGGACAGGTCGTCTACACAGAAAGGGTTGCATTTCTAAACTTAATCACTTATGCAAGCTTTTGGGCGGTGTATATCAATCCATATTGGAGACAAGTTCCTCTAATCACCGGCGTTTGACTGTCAATGACCAAGAGGGTTGAACATGGCTCACCCGTTTACTGCGCGTGTATGCAGACTGGTGCACGTTCCATACTTGCAACAGGATGTAAAGATGGTAAAATTAGACTCTACAGCCTTCTCACCGATTTGGCCTTGGTCTTCGAACGTCAAACTCCTGCCCCAGTGCTTCTACTTGTCTGGTCTCCCCTGGGGAATTGTGTTGTTAGTGCTGGGCCTGAGGGTAGTAATGCACAGATATGGTCTTATGAAGAGCACACATTGAAACCAATGGCAACATTGAAACAAGATGGACGCATTAACTGTGCTGTATTTGCTGGTGCATGTATTGTTACAGGCTCCACTGGTGGCACCATGCACGTCTGGGATGCGCAGACATTTGAGTGCATTCGGCTTTTAAATGCGCATACTGGCATGTTGACCAAATTAACTGTATATAGTGACGTCATAGTAGCATCTGCTTCTTCAGATGGCCACTGTCGGATATGGGACATTACCACTGGCCAGTGCTTGCATGATGTTGATTGGGAGTCTGGTCCGGTCACAGACTGCCTGTTGTTGGAGATGAGTAACTCAATGACTTATCTCGTCACCTGCCATGTAAACCAGCAGAGACACGAGGGTAGGTCATTGATTTGGGACACATTTACAAAGAAGCGGGGGTGGATAGATGGCGCTCTGAGGTTCCCATGCACTACAATAGATGGCTTCCGAGGCCGGATTGTGAGCTGCTGTGGAGGATTTTGTGAAGGCTTAAACTGCTACATTCTTGCATTCACATGCACAGATGGATCTATTAAAGTGTATGAAGTCCTGAAGAACTGTTCTGCTATTATTTTGTTTTCCCTCGACTTGTCCCCAGCTGTCATGGGACATAGCATGGTCTTTGGCTGGCAAGCATCTGCTGCTCTGCAAAGTATCAATGGACATAATGTTGCAGCTTTATCTAACAAAGGCAATTATTTGGCTGCTATTGATTCAAAACATACCATACACATTGTCAGCATAGAGGATGGAGAGAGTGTGAAAGAGATAGATGATCACAGAGCTAGAGTGCGATCGCTCTTCTGGATAAGTGAGGACAGCCTTGAAAGCTCGGGAGAGGATGGTTTAACACTTATTTCAAATATTCTTTTATGAAGCGTTGAATCTTAGCAAGGTATGCTACAGAGGAGCGAGAGGAGAGTATCTCAGCTAGTAATGACTCAGGAGATGACTCCAGCAAGGTAGCCATCTCTCCGGCTCGTATGATGATGCTGGATGGTATACCGGCACTGGCTGCAACATTGACGCCACAGCTACCTTGAGGAGCAGGTCCAGCCATGAGTTTGTACAAGGGAAGGAGCGCCTTGGTATCACTCACATCTGTCGCCATGTGTGCATTGCTGACGATTTTTGCAAGCTCCAGATCCTGGCAGAGGCTGTGGTAGTGAGTAGCAAACAGGGTCCGGCAATGCAGGCCACTCTTTCCTGCCAGCCATTCAATGATGGATGCTGCAATAGCCTCCCCATCATGCGTGCTGGTTCCTCTCCCAACCTCATCCAATATGACTAAGCTCTGCGGCTGAGCATGCCTCAAGAGCACACTGGTTTCAAGCATCTCCATTGCAAAAGTACTCTCTCCAGAAATGATTCGATCATGAGCTCCTATCCTCGTGAAAATTCTATCACATGGAGTCAGTTTAGCTGCTCTAGCTGGAACCCAACAACCCAGTTGAGCCATGATGACAAGTATGGCTGATGCTCTCAACAGGGTAGATTTTCCACCGGTGTTGGCACCTGTCAGGAGCATTGTGCTGGGTCCATCTCCACCAAGCCTCAGATCATTGGGTTGGACATATCTATTCTCAAAGGTGAGATGGAGTTGTGGGTTCCAAAGGCCATGGACATCAAGGACCGCTCTCTTCTCTCTGCTGCTGTTGAAAGTCGGTAGACAGAATGTGCAACCAGAAGGAGCTTCTGCTTGATGTGCTGCAATGGCAAAGCCAGCCAGCACATCCAGAGTGGCCATGCACTCAACTAACTCGAGCATTCTGGTGTAGTTCTGTTGTATGAGTGTTGACTGTCGTTCTAAGCAGCTTGAGAGAGCTCTATCAAACTCGGACTGCTGCATTTCAAGGCTTTTCTCGGCAGTTGCCACTGCTGGAATTCTGATGATACATGCTCTTTTATTCTCGTTCACAATGTCGCCTATAGAGGCAAGAAGACTCTTCAGGCTGGCAGGACACTCTAGAAGGCCACCCTCGACTTCCACGCTGCTCCCTGCTGAGGATGTCAGGTGGACCTTGGAGACTATAGAGGGCTTTGCACCCAGGTGCACCAATTGCTGTTGAACAGCTGCAATTTTGGACTGCAAATCACTTTGTGAAGCTAAGAGTTTAGAGCGAGCTTCATCATAGTGAGGGAAGATACCAGGGGATACTATCTCAATGTTTCCAGCCTCGGCACAAGCGTCAAAGCAAACGGCCTGTTGCAGCTGCTGTAACACTGGAGCCAATTGAGCTGCACGAAGGAGAGATCTTGACACAGGAGGAAGTGTGCTGAAAGCTTTAATGGTGGAGAGGGAGTCCACTGCAGAAAGCATTTTTGTGTATCCTGTAATGAGCCTGCACATGTGAGGAAGAACGTCCTTCTCAGGAGATGCATGTAAGATGGAGGCCTCTGGAAGGTCTCCGTTGTCACTACTACTGTCATCAAGCAAAGAGTGCTCTGAGTTTTGGCAGCATGAAGGTGATTGGGAAAGCAAATGAGCCACTTTGGGTAACAGACGCTGGCAGTCAGGGGCATGACGGAGGGCCGACTGGAACAGCACCAAAGTATCTGGATTGTTCACAAATGCAGTCACAATTGCCTGTCTTTCCTGAATGTCAGCAATTCTAAACAAGGGAGATGAAATCCATGAGCGCAGCTTGCGGTGGCCAGAAGGTGTGACACAGCGATCTAACAAAGCCATCAGAGTACCCTCTCGTCCACCAATGCTATTGTGAAAGAGCTCTAAATTGATGAAGCAGTTGCCATCAAGGAGCATTGTCCCTGATACCTGAGCTGCTTGTGCAGTAAAAGCAGGAATCGGCATTACTTCACACCTTGGAAGCACATATCCGGCAGCCTTGGTTGCCATCAGATGTTTGATGGCAAAAAGCATGGCTTTAGCTTTGACACTACCCTCCTGATTGTCCAGCAAGCATTGTTCCAGAGATGCAAACACTTCCTCATAGCCTCCTGCAGATATAAAGGCAGCTTTGAGGGTTGATAGCAGGGTGTTCTGGGAGTCTTCTTCGAGCGTGAAATGCCTTATGAATGAGATTGTCAGAGGGAACTCACTGATGCCATCCACCACTGCATGTCGCTTAAGCAGACGTAATGTTTCTGGGGATATATGGCCTGAAAGGACAACTACCTCCACCGGATTAAGCTGGGCAAGTAAAGTCTTGAAGAGCGTCCTGTCCTTATCCACTTCAACCCAATGAGCAATGCCTATTTGTGCTGAGAGCACATCAATGACACATGCCGCAAGGATTCCATTTCTTTCCTCACACAGTGCCAGCATTGGAAGGCAGGGTGCACCTGAGCATTCCGTCACTGGGCCATGTATCAGAGTGGCTGGAGAATAGATCTGAACAAGCCTTCGGATGACAAGCTTTTGGCCTTTTGGACGATGTCCGCATTCTTCAACTCTCCCGACATTGTAGCCAAGGGCTAGCACTTTAGCTGCCCACTGCCCGAAAGAGATTCCTGAACATCCGCACTTCCACATATTGGCTGGTTGCGACTTGGACATAGGCGACAGTCCAGCTCTTATCCCAATATCTGCATCCAAATCATACAGCTCATAAAAAGAGCCGACACGAACGAACAACACCAAATCCATACAACGGGATTTTATGGCCCAATATTGGGCGTTGAAACCGCGCAAGGAGATCAGGGCATCCTCAGGAATCAGAAGGGTCGTGGGATCATAGTCTGTACTTTCAGGCGACCTGCCCTGGGAATCGCGCCGGTGTGCTAGCCAACCCCAGCGCTCGCCTCGCAGTCCCGCCTCGTCTCTGTAAGTGTCTTCATGTGCAAGGAGGGTTCTTCTGGCCTGAACCTTCCTTGCCTTGACTATGGTATCAGTATCAGTGTCAAGTGCATTTAATCGGTCCATAAAAGGTGTGCCGCTGGTTGACCGTGGAAAAAGTTGCAGCGGCACAGAATCAAAATCCTGTGGGGTGGAGGATTGCTCGGGTACTCCATTGCTTGAAGTCAGTGGCACAGTGGCCTGTCCTTTGAACTGCCTGTAACGCTGCATTGTCTGCTTGAGAGTTGCTTGTGCCTTAGTCTTCCTGTCAGTGCCAAGCTTATGTGCGATTTGAATGGTGCTTGATGAAAATGGCTTGGTTGCTGAGGCATCTTGAACTCGATTCTGGATACGAGGGCGTTTAGCTGCCGACTCTCCAAAATGGGTTGGAGTTGGGCGGTTGTAAGGTTGATGGTTATGATGTTTTGTTTTTGGAGTAGGCATAATACTTGCACTCGTGGTGCCATCAAACATAGGCGGTGTGTATTGAGCAGCAGCATAGGGTGCAATATATTGCGGAAGGAATGGAGTTGGAGGAGGATGGAATGAAGGAGGCCATTTTCCAGAAGGATGATATGGTGCACTATAACTGAAAGGCTGGATCACTGGCTGTTGCTGAGAATACGATTGCTGCATCCTACGCCTCTCTAATTTCGCCAGAGCAGCACGCCTATTAGCTTCAGCTCGACTTTGTTGAGCTTCGTTCATTTCTTGGCTCGGTGGAACTGGCGGAGTGTGTTCTGTAGTTGGAGTCAGTTGAACCTCCACCAAACCGATCTCAAATATTGTACTTTGATATACTTTTTCTCTTTGATTGAATGCCTCTAAAATAGTGACGACTGGAACAAAAGAAATTTCAGCGGAGTGCGTTGGCATTGACCATGCTAGTCCAACATCGAAGTTCAACCTTGGATCATGATCTGCGTGAAGTCCTTTCAATCTGTCACATCTAATGCCATACATGATAAATATGAAATCACGAGTGCTTGACATATATTTGGCAGTTGATATAATTCAATCTCAACTGAAATTATGGCTGCTAAACGGCATGTTCATTTGTCATCGGATGACAAAGTGATGCGGCAACCAACTAAGGCCCCTCCTTTTACCATCGGAGACTTGCGTAAAGCAATCCCTGATCACTGTTTTCAACGCTCCTTATTGAGATCATTCGCTTATCTCATCGTTGACCTAGTTATGATGGCTGGCCTTTACTATGGGTCCACTCTCATCGAGCCAGCTCGCGTGCCAACATGGGCAAAGTATTGCCTCTTATGGCCAACCTACTGGTTTTTTCAAGGTGCAGTATGTACTGGCATATGGGTTATTGCACATGAATGTGGTCACCAAGCTTTCAGTGAACATCAGACTATCAATGATGGCATTGGGTTGATTCTTCATTCTTGCCTCCTTGTCCCATACTACAGTTGGAAACATTCCCATCGCAGGCATCATAGCAATACTGGCTCTGTAGAAAAGGATGAAGTTTTTGTGCCTTCTGTTAGAAATGAGACTCATAGTGGGTTTGAAATTGAGCAATTTTTCCTAGTAAGGATGGTGAAACTCGTCTTGACGCTGCTGTTGGGCTGGCCATTGTACTTGTTGTTTAATGCTTCCTCTCGTCATTACGATGAATTTGCGAATCACTTTGATCCGTGGTCTCCAATATTTAGTAAACGAGAGCGCTTTGAGGTGGCAGTGTCCGATGCAGCACTTGTGGGTGTTCTGTATGGGTTGGGAGCCTTGGCAAAATCCTTTGGTTGGCCTTGGTTGATAAAGACTTATGTTGTTCCTTACTTTATTGTGAACCACTGGTTAGTAATGATAACCCTTCTGCAGCATAGTCATCCAGAGCTTCCCCACTACCACGGCAAGGACTGGGACTGGTTGAGAGGTGCTTTAGCAACTGTTGATAGGAGTTACGGTTGGTTGCTTAACACTCTTCATCATCACATTGCTGACACACATGTCTGCCACCATTTGTTTAGTCAGCTACCTCACTATCATGCCGAAGAAGCCACAAAGGTTATTACACCTCTCTTGGGGGAGTACTATAAGAAAGACTCAAGGAATATTCTTGTGGCGCTCTGGTCTGACTGGCGCGACTGCAGATATGTAGCCCCTGATACTGGAAAGGAGGGAGAGGAACTTTGGTTTAGAGAATAGCTGTAGAAATGTTCGAATTGTAAGCTTTTGAAAGCAACTGTTTTTGTGTAATACCTAGGTTAATTTTATGCCGAACAGTCGTCCCATGTCAAATGTTCTTCATCTTAAAGAATGAGGGCGCAGCGTCGTCCATGTCTCAACATATCTTTGAATTCAAAGTTGCTCGGTGACTTTCGCAGCTTCCAATCAATGAATCTAAATAGCGTGATTATTTTCAATCTGAAGACGCTTTTATGAAACCTTTTGCCCTGTTTTCAAGAAATGCATTTCAAGGTTTTGGAATTGCATAAATCAGGACAGGGCTGGGAGGTTCTTCGTGGTGGCTTCGATTCCGTGGAAATTTCAATTGAATCTTCAGTAATTATAAAGCCACTTTTAGAAATACTAAAGGGTCCTCTCACGGAAGACTCTCAATGCCATCTGCTCTCTAATGGTTAGTCACCGACGGTTGTTAGCTTTTCTTAATGAGAATCACTCGCCTGCCCTTGCCCTGCAGAGCACATTCCATCACCGAAGATTGATGGCCATGAGGCTCCAACAAAGAATGGTATGGTAGCTGACATTGACTTTTATGCTGCAACGACACAAGCAACACAGTCACCGACAGTGGCACTGAAGGAATTTCCAAAGCAAACATTGGAATTTCCTCGGAGAACCTTTAACTCTGTAGTGAGAATTCCAGTGCATCAGCATTCTGCAGAACGGTGTCGACCTCCGCACAAATACTATGCTATGGACGCTACTGCCAAAAAGGCAAGGTTGGCTGCCTTGCAAGCAGAATTGTTGGCTGATTTGGCAGGGGATGTTTCAAGCGATCTCCCAGCTATAACTACAGCAGCAGCCCAGGTGGAAGTTGAACCTCATCCTTCTCCAGATGAGTCGCAGTTGCTCTCTGTATCACAGATAGCCCAGCTTAATGCCATAGATGCTCTGGCTGAAGTACATAATAGCGTACAAACAGCTCAAATCTGCGATCCAAACCCTAACAATAACAGAACAGAGCAACTAAAGACTGATGGCTCCATCTTCTCTACAGGAAGGGGGAATTCAATAGAGATAACGGAGGCTCAACGCGCAAGAGCCATGTCCTTGTTTGACGATGACCCCCAAGTCTCAGCTAGAATGCCATCGGCAACGGAGGATCAGAAGAGCACTCCTGACCTGAGGCGACAACTTCTCAAGTCTAGGCTTCAAACTGTTAGTGCCGGCACTGGTGGTGCGAATAATCCTCATGACAGTGGGCATAAACCTTTTCAGCAGAGCAGACTTGGCAATTCAACGCGGAAGAGGACCGTCTTTGTGACACCCCGGTCTATCACTAGAGCTCCTTTGAACTCTGCTGGCTCTACTCCGGGAAGCGGTGTTAGCGCAGGTTCAGGGGTATTGCACCCTTTGAAGATCTCACTGTTGAAACAAACATTGCATAGTGCAAAAATGGGGGAGACTGCAGCATATAAACTTACACTCCCGGTGCATAGCAAGCATAGCACAGATGTTTTGCTGCCATCAACGTCTTCAGCTGTCGGTACGCCTAGTTGGCAGAGTCTGTACACAGAATTAAAAAGCCTAGGTGGAAAATATGCCACGGAAGCGTGGGTAATACTTCAATATAGGTGGATCATCCATAAACTGACAAGATTGTCGCTATTCTACAAAGTTCCTGATACATTGTTAGTGACACGTGAGATTGTCATGGATGAGCTCAAGTACAAGTATGAAAGAGAGTTCAATAGAGGCAACAGGCCAGTTCTGAAGGCAATATTGCAGCACGATGCACCTGCTGGAGCACCGATGGTTGCCCTTGTAGCCTCTCTGGTATCCTCAAATATGATAGAACTGACAGATGGCTGGTATAGGATACATGCACAGTGCGACGATTTCCTGTCTAAATGCTTGAGTACAGCCAAGATCTACCCTGGACAAAAAATAAGGATATGTGGAGCTGAGCTTGTTTCTAGTGGGCCTGGGGAGGCCATTGAATCTGCAAACAACCCTGGGACGTACTTGAAGCTCTACACAAACGGTACAAAGCCAGTGGCTGCCACGACACGATTGGGTGCTCTTGGCAATAGAAAAGCTACCATTCTTCCCTTGGGCATAGTGAAGCAGAATGGCGGCATTGTTCCCAAAACAGTATGTGTCATTAAGAGGATATTCCCGAGGCTCATCCATGCCAAAATGCCCAGCGGAGTCTCAGTATTCATGACTGAGAAGAGACTAGCTGAAAGTGAGCGAAGAGCACAGAATGATGTTCATAATGCACACTCCAGAGCAGAAGAAATTGTTCAGGAAAGAGAGAGTCAGAGATGTGCACAATGGCTCCATCAAGGGAAACCAGGGGGTATGTCACACATAGAGAGGCTGTATACAGCAATGAGATCACAACCTGCTGGAATGGATGATGTTTTCAACAGCTTGAATTCCGCAGATCAGAAGTCTTTGAGGAATTATTTAGACTCTAGAAACCAGGAATTGCGATTCGAAACGATGGCTGTGTTGGAGGAAATACTCACTGGCATTGGCTGCCGTCCATTAAGCACCATGGAAGTGTTACCTGTACTGGTTGGGGAGGTTAGACAAGGGGGAGGAAATGGTGTGAACACCGATGCATTGATGTGCGTGAAACGACCGCCTGAAGGACTTGTTTTGAGAGAAGGAGACGTTTTCTCAGTCACTGGTTTGGAGGCCAGAAATCTGATGAGAGACCAAGGAGGTGGAGCTTGTGATCGGGTCACACAGAGCTTGCATGTTGCGACGACACCTACCTCTCAGTGGAAGAGAATGGCATCCTCTGCACAAGATTTGCCTTCCAACATGCACTGCAGCTATTCTCCCTCAGTGAGAGTAAGCATAGCGAATTTGCAGAGCTTTGCAGGCACCTTTGATTTTGTGGGAGTTCTGTTGGGATTGGGTCCTACACACATAGCTGGAACAGGATATCCCTGTCAAACCTTGTATTTGGGAGATGAGACTTCTTGTGAATGGAGTTTAGCTGTGGAATTGCATGGGCCAGAGGATTCAATTGATTGGTTAGATGAAGGAGACATATTTCAACACATTACATTGAACAATGTGGTTCTAGTAGGGAGTGACCCAGCTACTAGGGTAATGAGAGCTGCAGGAGACTTGCTGACCTCTATTCTCAAAATGAAAGAAAGGGCGCCTCCCTTACATGGGGCCGAGCACTTTCAACACTTAAAGAATTTAGTCCAGAACATACTTTGCAAATAGGACGCTATTTCACACGTTGTGGTGGTATACCCTTATCACAGCGACAGATCCCTTGAATTATGCCTTAAGATCTCTAATCATTCATAGTTTTATCCAATAATTTCTTCTTTTTCATCTGATACATTTCTTCATCTCTTAAAAGACCTCTGCGAAGGTTCTGCAAACTCGTTCGGTGAGGGGTGTGCGTAAGAGAAGGGGTGAAGAAAGCAATATAACATACCTCCTTTTCCCATGTTTGAGTATAATGTACAAAAAGTATTGAGCCTAAGGTTATCAAGCTGACTGTGCCGAGCGTTACATAAGCTTTACGCATCTAATCTGGTTAACCAACGAATGTGAGGGCAGTGTTCTTACATGGATGCTCCTCTTGATACCGTATGCGTGTATAAAGTACATGTTTTTTAACATTGAAATATTATCTGTGACAGTGAAAGTCAAATGTCAATTGTCGACGGCCCTGCATGCGCAAGTAGGATCCTATCCTTCCGGGAAGGACTCCATGCGTTGTGATAACGCCAACTTTGCAGAAAATAGAGTTATATCTTGCCAAACATACTCAATAACTTTGAACAAGGGTTCGTACTTGACTTGACTATTTATTCTGACCTTGACGCAGAGATTCCAAATAAGTCAAAGATGGTCGACGCTAGTGTAATCGTGCACGGAAGCACGGTGACCCTCCATGAACTCTCAACTCCGAACACCCATCAAACAGAGGTATGCTGTTTAAAAGGATCTTTCGCATCGACACGATGTTAATTCCCGATGCCCACCAGCTACAGCGCCCTCAAACTGCCAGAGTGCTCAACATCCTCCGTCCCCTGATGCAAAACTACTTCAGGGAGTATGCATGGAACGAGACAACAGCCAACACGACAGTAAAAAATCTTACTGATGAATTGCTGACTCAACTGTACCAACTCGGACTGCCTAATTACAAATTTCTTATCAATTTGACTTTGGGGGAGAAGAAGGGGCAGGGCTTGAAGGTCATGTCACGGTGCATTTGGAATAACGAATTCGATGTTTTGGTCTCTGAAACCTTCCAAAACGAACGTATTTTTGCAACGTGTCAAGTTTTCATCATTTATGCCGCTTAAACAAAACTATAACCGTGACCTTGTTCCACCCTTTGCTTGTATGCGCTCTTTTACTCCAATTTTTAACACTTTTCCAGTAGAGTTGACTGGAAACTCCTTCAAGATACATACGACCCTTGGTACTTTGAACCCTGCAAGACCTGACTCTCGACAATGACTTTGAATAGTGTGAATATTCAGCTTATTTTGTCTACTAGAAACATTGAATTGCATGTCTTGATAGACTGGACCACTCCAGCTAGATTTCTTATGTAATACTAGGGCAGCAGTCACAATTTCACCTAACCGTTGGTCTGGCATTCCTACAACACATACAGCTGCGATTTCTGGGTGTCTGGACAGTACATGCTCCACTTCCCATGCCGATACCCCCTCCCCACCAGTTTTTATAATGTCTTTTGCTCTGCCTATCAACCACAGATGGGCCCCGTGTAGAATGCCCAGATCACCGGTATGGAGCCAATCAGATGATATCCTGCCACTTTGAAAATAGCCAAACATGACATGGGGACCTCTAGTAACTATCTCTCCCTGTCCTTGACTGACTACCATCTGTTGATCCTCACTCCAAATGGCCACTTCAACACCCGGCGGTGGTCGCCCTACATACACTGCACTTGGTGAAGACGTCTCTTGACAATGTATGAGAGGCAGCTCCGGAATCTTTTCTGATGGACCCAGACATTGAAATGTCAAGCTGCTCGTTGTTTCTGTCATGCCATAGGCAGCATATATTTGAGACTTAGGAAACAAACTTTTCAGACGCCCCAGCTGGCCGGGAGGCATCCCTCCCGCACCCACGAGAACATGCCTCACAGAGACAAAGGGCCCCGCGCCCCGCCATCGAAGAAGGCTCCATTGTTGAGCTGCCGCCGATACTATATCAGTAATCATAGTAGGTACAGCAATAAAAGCTGTCACATTATGTGTGGAAATCATGTGAAGAGCTAGTGTAGCATTAAATTTTGGCATGAAGATATGGTGTGCACCAACTGACAGAGCTGCAAGGGCCGATGATAGACCACCAACGTGGTACCACGGTGCTGTGTGCAGATAAATGTCATTGGAGTTGTATGCGCACATGAGAAGCTTATTCATGGTCTGTGCGTGGAGAGCAGTGTGTGTTAATACAGCAGGCTTGGGGTCCCCATTCGTCCCCGAAGTGAAGATGATGGCAGCTGCATCATCATGTGCATGAGATCGTTTCATGGGAGTCGACAGGTCAACTGTGGTCATCCTTTCCTCGGCAAACACAGTTTCCACAGTCATCGGTGTACTGGTAGGTAAAGAACTGTCACCAACCACTATGAGTGTAGCAATTGAAGGGCAGTTCTGGAGGAGTGCCTGAGCGAGAGAAATGCAGTCTGCATCACAAACCAAAGCTCGAGGTTTTATGACATTTGCTGCCTTTGAGGCCTCAAAAGGTGTCCACCTCCAGTTTAAAGGGCATGCAATGCAACCAACAGCACACGCTGCTAACAGAGCTTCCAATCCGCTGGCTGTTGTTAATGTCAGCAGAGCAACTCGGTCTCGCGGACTGAGTCGGAGGTCGGTGAGGACTCTTGACAAGCACGTAACTCTTTGTAAAACTTGAGAAGCAGTTCGGAATTTGCCATCCAGTAAAGAAAATAATGGCCTCGAAGGATCCGAAAATGCTGTCGTAGTTAAATAACTACAAATGTGCGCAGAATTCATCCCCAGCCTTCAGTTGAAGAAGTAGACCTGTTTAGGGGAGCTTTTTGATGTTATTGTCCTCATGAGTCATGTTTGTACTGGCTATGTAGCAATAAATAATAATGGATCGGATGTAACAAGTGCTTTTACTGAATGCCTTGCACGCTGTCCAAAAACTTTTTCAAGTCAATTTCGGGCAGCAAAAATCTAATAGAGTACTATCAGCGAAAGACTCTTACTTCGCATGTAGAAGTAATCAATGTCTCTTCATCGAATCCTGAGTAGGACTTCCAGGAGCTTTATCTTTTCAACTGACTTTTCTCTCGATTCAAATTTCTTTTCTAAGTGGTTAGAACTACAAGGACAAGACACATGATGGAGGATGAAATAACAACAGAATTTCTTAATGTCGGACAAGAAGATGGACATGTGGTGCCCCAAGGCATTAGACGCGATGACCAAGCTGCCGCTAAAGAAGAGGACGCTGTCAGGGTACGGCTGCACAATTAACTATCCTATCACGCCCTTGTGATCTACTCGCTTCACTGTGCAGGTTGTTATCCGAGTCCGGCCCCCGCTCGAGCGAGAACTCAAAGGCTACCGACCATTTCAAAATGCAGTCTCAGTGGACAATAATGGTAATGCATTGACTCTTAGCGAAAATTTAGGAGGCAGTATGGTTGGCAATGATGGATTACTTGCCTCCACTCACAGATTTTCTTTTGACAGAGTTTATTCAACAGATGCAACCCAATTGCATATCTACGAAGAGAGTGCAAAGCCTGCAGTTCATGCAGTCTTATCGGGCTACAATGCCTCAATCATTGCCTACGGCCAGACTGGAGCGGGTAAAACCTTTACAATGGAAGGCCATATTATGGAGCAAGATAACACGGCAACAGCTGGACTGTTTGGAGAAGCCCGGGGCGTTGTCCCCAGAGCAATCGAAGATGTTTTCTCGGTCATTGCGATGGGCCTGGGAGATGAAATGCCAGACACAAAATATTTAGTCAGAGCTTCTTACCTCCAAATCTATAATGAAGTGATATCTGATCTCTTAAAGTCTTCTGCTCCAAATGCTCTCCCAGCTGGAGGACTTCAGATAAGAGAAGATAGACGAAGGGGGGTATACGTGGAAGGACTGTCAGAATGGGTTGTGCGAACGCCTTCGGAGGTTTATGAATTGATGAGAAGGGGTGCTCACGCTAGGGCCACTGGATCAACTAAATTAAATGAGTCATCATCGAGATCTCATGCAATATTTATACTAATTGTGGAGCGCAGCACTGGGGGCAGTGGAGATGGCAGTAGTTCAGAAAGAAATCAGTCTATCAGAGTGGGAAAACTCAATTTGGTAGATTTGGCAGGAAGTGAGAGGGTCGCAATAACAGGAGCAAAAGGCCAAAGGCTGGAAGAAAGTAAGAGGATTAATAGTAGTTTATCTGCCTTAGGTAACGTTATTGCGGCCCTGACAGATGCAAAGGGTTTGCGGACGCATGTACCTTACAGAGACTCCAAATTAACGAGGATACTAGAAGATTCTCTTGGTGGAAACTGTAGAACAACATTCCTTGCGTGCATCTCTCCAGCAGCAGAAGCATTTTCAGAGACCCTCTCAACATTGAAGTTTGCAAAGAGGGCAAAAAGAGTCCGAAATGCCCCTAAAATAAATGAAGATGCTGATCATGTGACCTTGTTGCGGAGATATGAGAAGGAATTGAGGAAACTGCGAGCTGAGCTTGCTTCAAAATCAAAAGACCTGGTTGATAAACGGCTGGTGTTGGAGGTAGAAGAAGCTCGTAGACGGGAACAGGCTGATAAGATTGCAGCGATTACTGCACTAGAAAGACAGAGCGCTGAAATTGCAAAACACAAAGCCGCCATGGCTGCTCTGCAGACTCGTATTGCCAACATGCAGAGCCAGTTACTAGGAGGGGGTCGGTCAGTTCAAGACACTCCACAGTTTAGATCCCTACTTGCTGCTGAACAAGCAAAAGTTAGGGCTGAATATGAAGGCAGATTAAAAGAATTAGAGGACGAAAGGAGGACAGTGGCTTCAGACCGGGCTCAAGTTGAAAGATTGAAGGGACTTCTGATCAAACAAAGAGACATCATGCGTGCACTATCACAGAGACTTACTGAGAGGGACGGTCAAATCTTGGCATTGCAAACAGAAATTGAGGCTGCTGACGAACGGCAGAAAGGTCTAGAACACAAGTTAGATTTAAAAACCTCAGAGTTAATAAAACTCAGGAAAAATGTAGAGACCAGGAGCGGGGTCCAAATGTGTGCTGAAGATTGGGCCATTCAAGCACAGCCAGCAGCCCCACCTCCAGGACCAGAGCAAGTCACATCTGATATGTTTGAGGCTGGGCTCAGCCAAAGTGATTCACAAGATGAGGCTTTGCAAGGACAACTGGAGCAATTACAAATAGAAAATACTACACTGACTGAAGAAAGAGCAGCATTGAAGACTATTCTGGGGCAGAAAGTTGCAGTGTTGGTAGACGATGCATTGTCTGCATTGAGCAAGGGAAATGATCCAGCTACATTGCAGAAACAGTTGGAATTTCTGAGCAGATTGGTATGGGCCACAACTGATGCTCTGTAAGTGTACCATTTGTGTTACTAGTTACAAAAGTCCCTCTGCCCCTCAAAAAGTGAGAGGGGCACATTTAAACAAAGTCACGAATGAAAAACGGTGTCGTATCAAGGCAAATGAGAGCCTACAGTCATCTGTCCAATTAAAAATTAAAAATAAAACTACAGTAGTAGGGGCAGGCCCATGCTGTCCAGAGTAACGCAATTATACACACTACTGTGTCTTAATAGTCCTTGGCTCCAAGTGTTCCAACCTGCTGGAGCAAAACTGCAAATGATAGTCCACACAAAGGCCCCTCAGCTCTTCTAATTGAGTGTTGGCAGACAGACATGATCTCGTGAGCTCTGGATAACGCTGCATCTGCTAACAACCTATTATGATCAGGCATTTCAGCATCTTCCAAGTACAATCGTGCCAGCGACAGATAACTCTTTCCAACCTCAGGATGGGAGCTACCCAGAACTTTTTCCAAATCGACTACATGCTCTTCTGCTTTTCGGAGGTTCTGGCCACCCTCAACAATCTCAGTACATTTTATCGCTTGAACTGACTGAACAGAAACATCAACCTGCGGTGATTCTACAGGTGCTGTCTTGGGTACTGTCATAGGAGGAGATAGAGGTGCAGTCGTGTTTGCAGGTGCCGCAGCATGAAGAGCAAGAGGGCAATACTTGGGGGCTTCTGTCTGTATTGGCGGTGGCAATGAATGCCCAGTCTGCGCTGGCTCACGAACAATATACTCCTCCACATTCATCAACATGCTGGGCTGCACAGCATGTGGTTCTGCTGCAGCAGTACATTTTGCGTAGACATCATATTCATCTTCAGATCCACTACGGCGCAATTCCTCAGCAGCCTCTAACAATTCCATCAACCCATCATTCCCTGAGCCGACAGATACATCAGCAGGGGTGTCCCCTTCATCTACACCAGAGACTGTTCGTCGCTGAGGCACAGCAGCAGCGGCAGAGGCAGCACATAACTGAGGAGTTACCCCATCAGCAACTGGTTTCACCCATTCCCTTAGCCCAAAAAGGCCCTCGTGAGGTCGAATAAATACACTACACTCTTCTCTTCGCTTGATGTCTGTGTAGAGTGCGGACGCCATGGTTGCCTCAGGCGTCTTACCTGTGCATTTCACTAGGCCCCTGCGAAGAGCAAACCTTGCAATTTCACCAGTCGACATGAGGCGCATCTCTTGGCGAAGGATTTCAATTGCAGCTTGCTTGAATATGCCACCGCCTCTCTCATTGTCCAACCTCACAAAGCGCTTGGAACCACGAGAGGCCCCACGTTTGCGAAGGTTCTTTCTTGTAAAGTCTTGCGGGTGAGAAGAGTTCTTTCTAGCAGCAGCAACAGCAGCGTCCTCTAACAGATCCATTGAAGTAGGCCTACAGGGTTTAGGCCCCCCTTGACCGATGATGTGCCACGGCAGTTGAGCCGCTTCTTCTTCCTCGGACTCAAAACCTTGATCCAGTACGTTGTCCTTGAGTGCCGCTATTGGTGCAGCCAAAGTCCCATCGTTGAGCAACTGCAAGTATCAAGAGGAAAGGGTGAGTCCCAGTCCAATGAGTTGCGACAGTGTGCAAAACTGAATTTGAATTTCAAGGATGCGAGGTACAATAGCTTTACCTACCCTGGGTTTGACTCTGCGTCCCGACCGACTCTTATGACCTGTTATGTCTTCTGAACCAGAGTGTGACATAATTAAGGGCTGCCATGTGGGATTAAAGCACCAGTCAGCCATGTGAATACTCGGAACACGGGTATATACTTAATATTCTAAGACACTTACAGTTCCTACGTGTATTCTCAACACTATGCCACAGTTACCCTATAGAACTACAGGCAGATGTTCAAGACCAAAATCAGAAATTGCACTCAAAGATGTTGCAACGCGGGCTTAAGTGCGGCACCCAAGCCTTAAGTTTTGAAATAATGTTTGAGCAAGCAAATTTCTGAGGAAGTATGTGGGCTGCTCGAAGTGAATTAGTTAACCTGCACGGCTTGGCTAATTATGGCATCACAGCAGTCTGAGAAAGAGAGAGTACCCGACTAACATCTGACGGAAATCCGACTAAATCGGGCCTCTGCTATACCTCGCGATGGTCGATGTTCGACCTTTGATAGTTTGTGCGAGTCTATTTCCAAATTTTATTTTTATATTTATCATTGAGAATGGAGTCCGAGATGAAGGTTGTAACTGGAGCACCGTTGCTCTTTGAAGATTCCGACTGGACACTTGTGACATGCAGCCTCACCTAAGAGCTCTCGAGTTCTTTTCAGGCATTGGAGGGTTTCACTACGCTCTGTTAGAGGTACAAAGGGATGCAACAGTTGTTGCAGCATTTGATGTTAATGAACTGGCAAATCTTGTATATCATCACAATTTTGCTGCACGCCCATGCCAGAAGTCAGTACACACTCTTACTGCTACACAGATAGATGCCTTCAAAGCAAATATTTGGCTGCTCAGTCCCCCTTGTCAGCCATACACGAGACGTGGTCACCAACTTGCGTCTTCAGATAATAGGGCAAGCGCATTTGTTGAACTTATGGCCCTCCTTCCTCAGCTTTCTCATCCTCCAGACTATCTGATAGTAGAGAATGTTGTGGGATTTGAAACCTCAAATACAAGAACATTTTTGCTAGAATTATTGCAGTCATCAGGTTATCGAATACAGGAATGTATAATTTCCCCATCTGACTTAGGTATCCCGTACTCCAGGCCAAGATATTTTGCAATGGCCAAGAGGAGCACCTTTATGGTTGAGATTGCAGGAGAGCCTATCAGAGGTTGCCCTGTGCCACAGACAATTGAGATTAAACAACTGAAGGATTATCTAATAGGATGCACTCATGAAGAACATCATTATCTGGATGATACAACAGTCAGAAAACATGGGTTGTGCCTTGATATTGTCACCGGTAATGCTCCCATGGAATGTTGCAATTGTTTCACGAAATCATATACACAATACATCAGAGGGTCTGGATCTGTGATAGCTACAGAAAATGCAGATTTACTGCCAATAATACTCTCAGACTTTCCTTGTGACTGCCGAGAGTCGGTGCTTGAATCGAGCGGCCTGTCACTGGAGCTGATGAAGCTGAAGTTGAGATACTTCAGCCCGCGGGAGATTGCAAACCTCCATTCTTTCCCAAAAGAGTTTTCATTTCCACTTTCACTGAGTCTGAGGCAGAAGTATGCATTGCTTGGCAACAGCCTTAATGTCGCAGTTGTTGCTTATCTTTTGCAGTATTTGTTGTCCTAGTCAGCATTGTCTGAATGAGTGAGACAGCCAGATAATCAGCAGCAGTTACATAGTAGCTACATTTAATTTATAGAGCCATCTGGATAACTACAGTTAGAAGGTTTTAAGCTTTGAAAATTCACAATTTGTAATTTGTTTGAGAAAAAGGCGGTGCTTCATAGTTGCTAATACAGAAACAAATCCATTGCCATCCTGGAGCCTGCGCGCCCTTCCAATTTTCGCTCCCTTGGGGCTCAGAATACCGTTAGAAAGATTACTCCAAGCAAGGTAAGGTCGTATGGAGGAGCTTAACTGCGATATCCAGAACATTTGGCTGTGTCAATTTCGTTGCCAGCACTGTTGAATTTGGAATTGGAGAGCTTATTTTAACTAAAACCCTTCCGAATGCCATCTTTATGAAATGCACGAGCATTGATAGTTTCAAACTTGAGTTTTCGAGGGAATTGCTGTCATGGCTACTAACCTCTCACCCACGCGCAGTTAGCAATATCTTCCCACACAAGGTCGTCTTCTGACCCTGCGTCCTCACCAATTCAAGTTTCGGAGCAATTCCAACACCCTTCACAAAACCCTACTACCCTCCTCCCATTTGCCATGGAAGACCCAGATACCGACCTGGAGGAGACCCTTTTGTTTGATGAAAATGCAGCCTCAGAGGGGGTGTCTCACCAATATTCGCAATTATCTAGTCAAAGAGTAGCCTCCGCTATGACTGGCGAAAATGACAATGAGTCTGATGACGAAGCCTTCTTCCTTGAGGAAGTCGATGAACTTTCATCACGTATGCGGGAGACAGGCTTGCAAATTCCACAAAGAGCATCAATTGATAGTAATGCTGCTTCAGAAATTGGATCTCTGAAGCATATTAGCAGTAGCCAGCGATCAATACGCGCATTTTGTTCAACAGGAGACCTGTTGGCGGCATCATTACCAGTGTTTGGGTTTGTTGGCAATACCCAGGTCTTGACACATTATGATGAAGATGAGCAAATTGCTGCTGCCAATAGTGCAGCATTAGGAACCTCAATGCCAATCCGCATCCCATCTAGCCTTCGTCGCAATTTTTCCAACCCAAGTATGGCTCAGGGCAAAACAGCTTTTGGTTTTATTCCTCCACATTTAATGGATGCAGAACAGACTGATTTGGTGGGTGTCAGCTATGGCGGTACATCGCCAAGTGCTGCTATTAAAAGAGAGAAGTTGATGGCTCGTAATGCAATATTGAGATCAACAGGCTTCATTGAAGGTTCGCAAGAGTTGAGACTTGGAGCAGCAGCAGAAGTGATAGATCAAGTGAAAGAAAGTGCTATGCGACAAAGGGATTCTCCCATACGAATGCCAGCGTCCACTTTGACTGCAGCCTTGGGCTAATAAACTAAAATGAAAATTAATTGTGTGTGCACCAGATGAATTTTATTAAACGTTGTATTAGACTTACTGTCTAATTGTAATATTTTGAACTGTTGTTTTAAGAATGACTGTGTATTCGTGCTAATGATTCATAATACGTTTTCAACGCATGATCTAATGCTTGATATAATTCTTGAAACTGGGGTGGTGCAGAAACGTGGCTGGCCAAGATTCCATCGGGGGTAGTAGTTGAACCATAGCAGGCAGAACATTTCTTTGTGTCTATGGCATACTTTAAACCAGTAATGGAGACATCTACCATGCCTCCTTTAGTGATTGAATATGAGAATGTCTCTGGTCCCACAGCAGTGACTGGTAAATGAAGTCCAACCTCAGAACCTGCCGCTGCTCCAACATCGGTGTTCAATTCCAAAGAGACGGGCTTTGCAAAGCTCTGAAGAGCATCTTCTGTGTCTAAGATTGTTATAGTTTCAAAATTAGCATAACCCAGGGATATACCAATAGACGCAGCTGTCACTTGAACAAATAAAGGTGGACTCCAGGTCCAGGAGTAGCCAGCCGATGAGTCATGACTCTCAGACCTGACTTTGGAAATGACGAACCCTCTGCCGAACGAAGCACTCAACCCGGCACCAACTTTAGTCACAAAAGAGAAAAGCAAGCCTTTACAGACATGAAGTTCAGCGCCAGGAAGTTGTTCTGTTCCTTTGGGTAAGCTTTTGTGCATCTCCCCTTTGGTTGACGTTAAACTCTGGACCAAAGCCGTTGCTTTTGCAGCATCTTCGTTCAACTCTTCTATGTAATGAGGTTCCATTTTTATTAACGTTCCGAGAGAGCAGAGAAGCGGCTGAGGACATTTATATAAACCAGATTCCGGATTTCCGCGCCAGCAAAAGGGTCACCTAGAGGAGCCATTGCATCTCAAGGCCACATTTTGTGATTTTTTTACAGTAAGAGTGCCAAACGCTGCAAAACCCTATGCATTAATGGATATTTTCAAATCTCTCCGTGCAATCTGAAGGAATACGATCACATGAGTTCTCCAAGTTTTGTGTTCCGGCTCAGTGAAACGGGCGCAAAGTTGAACTTACGACGTGGTGATATCACTGCATTTTCAGGGGATGCTATAGTCAATGCTGCTAATGAACGTATGCTGGGGGGAGGCGGTGTCGATGGTGCCATCCACCGAGCTGGCGGTCAAACGCTGTTGCAAGCTTGCTTGCAGGTCCCAGAAGTGACGCCCAATTGTCGGTGCCCTACAGGTGAGGCACGTTTAACTTCTGGGGCCTTCGGATCACTCCAGGTCAATCACGTCATTCATACAGTTGGACCAAGATTCCAAGCTTCAAACGAACAAGAATCAGCCCAGCTCTTGGCGCAAGCCTATTCCTCTGTATTGTGCCTCTGCAATGAAGTAGCCATTAAATCTATAGCGTTCCCAGCCATAAGCTGTGGAGTGTATGGCTATCCTCTCCATATTGCTTCAAGTATTGCTCTTGCAGAGATTCTGAGAGGGGCCCAGCATCTCGATGACATTACATTCTTTCTCTTTGGTGAGAGAGAGTTTGATGCTTGGCAGTCCTCAGCTTCTCAATTATTATTCACTCCTCTACATCAAAAAGGTTCATAGTATTTTTTGAATTTTTGTTTCTTTCTTTTGAGTTTCTTCTTGTAAGCGGTATTTTCTTTTGTTGAGGTCCTCTCTAGTTCTATGACCTTGGAACGAGCGAGTGCTGCGTCACTCTCTTCACCTAATTCTATCGCCACCTCCTCCCAAGCCGACAATAGGGGAAGGTGGGGCATTGCCTTTTCTTGACCTATCCTTAGAATATCTAGTGCGACTTCTCTATTTCCTACAGCTTTCTCTGCCAATGCCCATTCCAACCTGACAGGTCCACTCAAGGGACAGTTTCGTGTGCCTGCCTGAAAGGCTGCTCTGGCTTCCTCCATTTTGTTCATTCCACTCAGTGTGGCACCTAACAACTGCCATAGAGAAGCATTTTTGGGACTCGCCAGCACTCCTGCTTTAAAACAAGCAATTGCACCATCTGGATTTCCTCTTCGTCGTTCAAGTAGACCCCACTGCATCCATGTGCGCTCATCCACCGGACAGACATCTGCAGCCTTCCTATACAATTGAGCTGCTGTGCTTAAATCTCCTTGTCTCTTTTCAAATGCTGCCCATTCTCTCAGCAGCCTAGCATTTGATGTGCTTGTTCCTCCTGGACATCCAAGTGCGAATGTCTCCCTAGCAGCTTTGGTGTCGCCTTGGAACTCGTACAGGTGTGCCAGAGCTTCTCTACATAAAGCAGAACCAGTGTCGAATCTGCCGCCAATCCCCTTCATAAAACACCCCTGTGCCTCCCTCAACTCCCCCTCTCTTCTGTGTACTGTCCCCAATGCTGACCAGGCATACCCATTGGTCGTGTCAACTGCAAGGACTCTGTGCCAAGTCTGTTTAGCAGCGTCCCAATCAGAAATTTGAGTATATAAATGAGCCAAGGACGATAATAAGTAGACATTCGTTGGTTGTAGCTCTAAACCTCTGCAATAAATTTCATTCGCAAGTGTTGTGTTTCCAGACCTGGCTTCAAGCTGGCCCAGTCCAACTATGGCATAGGCATCTGAAGGCTCCAACAGTAAGGCTTCGTTGAATAGCTTTCTTGCGTGTGCTGTATTTCTACGTTTCGCTTCTACTCTTGCCCAGGAACAATACAACCTTGAAAGTTTATGTCGGGCAGTGCTGTCACTTCTATCAGCCAAGTCTGCTCCTCTTTGAAAAGTGTGTCTTGCAAGCTCAAATGAGCCCCTTTTCGAATGAAATTCTCCCCAGGCTTGCCAAATGGCTGCATCATGTGGGGCAGCTTTTGAAGCTTGTTCAAATGCTTTTTGAGCTCTATTATGGTGTCCCTGTTTTGCATGTAGTACTGCCAGCTGTTGTAATGATCTCACATTGTCGTGGCACTTGTCCAATGCTTTGACCAACCATTTTTCAGCTTGACCAAAATTTCCAGACTCTTCTTCTATGGTTGCTAACATATTGCATGCTGATGCAACATTTTTTGTGGATGTTATAGCTTGCTGCAATAAAACGCGTGCATCCTCCATGTTTCCGCATTTGTGCTCCCAGGCGCCCCACTTCTGCAATGCCTCCCCTGCAATGTGAGGCAATTTTGAAGCCCTCTCAAAGTAACCTCTTGCTCGTGTGCCATCATTTGAATCTCTGGCATACTCTGCAGCAGCCATCAGTATGAATCTATCATCTGGATATTCGTCCAACAGAGCACTTAGCTGGGTGTTTGGGTCGGCTGAAGAGAGTGCAGCTTTGGCAAGCTCTTTCCCCTGACTCCTCTCTTTACACGGAATAGAATCGAGGTCTGTTCTTAGACAACACACGCGCGTCGGTCTGCAGGTCACAAGCTTGGAAGAGAAAGAACTCTCTGCAATTTGCCCTCGCGAGCGCCAAACTCGCCAACTGGAGGGGCACGCTTGCCACATAGATACAAAGTGCTATAAACATGTGCACATGACGGATAACTTGGAAAAAATTAGGGTCGCATGACGCGAAGAACTCTTGATGGGTGACGTGCATGTCCTATTTGCAATTTGATAAAACGAGCCGATGGATGCTTTTTCGAATCGAATGATCATATTAATGGTAGTTTTTGTCTCCTTTCGAATGACATGGGATCTCAAAAAGTGTGATCGACTCGCAGTTCATGTTTAGCATCCCAAGGATGGCACTGTGCTCTGCTGAACGAGGCGTTTCTCGACTGATACAACGCAAGAATGTAGCACAATTGGGTTTTTGTTCGCCATTTAGATGTCTACAAGCAACAAACTGGCCTCTCAAAGTTGCAGCTCCCAACGCTCCAATATCCAGGAACACCACCTCCTCCGAAACAGTAGAACCCAGTCTCACTTGGCCATCACGCACTCACAACTGTGGAATCCTCAGAGATAATGATACCAATATTACCACTACTATTTGTGGTTGGGTAGACCGTCACAGAGATTTGGGAGGTCTCCTATTTCTTGACATACGAGATCACACTGGAATTGTTCAAGTAGTCGTCGATCCAAAGGCCCAACCAGAAGTCCATGCCATTGCTGAGAGGTTACGATCTGAATGGGTGGTCAGCATCACAGGCTCAGTACGCGCAAGGTCTGATCCTAATCCAAGGATTCCAACTGGCAGCGTAGAAATAGAGGCCAGCTCAGTAGCAGTGTTGAACGCTGTCAGGAGGAAGCTCCCATTTACAATCAGTGCCAGCGCTGACGCAGAGACTCCAAGGGAAGAACTTAGACTTCGTCATCGGGTACTGGATTTGAGAAGAGCTGCTATGGCTTCTAATCTAAGGCTAAGACACAATTTGATCAAGTGCCTCCGTCGCTTCCTGGAAGATGAGCATGGCTTTGTCGAAGTTGAGACTCCAATACTGACTCGTTCTACTCCAGAAGGTGCCAGAGATTTCCTGGTCCCATCCCGAGTACAGGCTGGCTCATGGTATGCGCTTCCTCAAAGTCCCCAACTTTTCAAACAAATGTTGATGGTGGCCGGTCTGGATAGGTACTATCAGATAGCCCGATGTTTTAGAGATGAAGACTTACGTGCCGACAGACAACCCGAGTTCACCCAGCTGGATATAGAGGTGTCTTGGATGGATGCTGACGCTTTGATGTCTCTTATAGAGGACATGGTCAGAGGCGCGTTCAGTGCTGTTGCTGGTGTCGATGTCGTGTCACAGTACCCATCCGGCTTTCCAAGAATGACATATGCCGAGGCCATTGAAAAGTACTCCAGTGATCGGCCAGACCTTCGTTATGGATTAGAAATGGCAACAGTCAAGAATGAAGTGAAACAGTGTGGATTTAGAGTATTTAGTGAGGCAGCTGAAAGTGACAAGATGACTGTCAAGTGTATGAGGGTCCCTGATGGAGGAAAGATTTCCAACTCTAGATTGAAACCAAAAGGTGATGTTTGTAGTGAAGCTCAAGCGGCAGGAGCTCCAGGTCTTGTGTATGCAAGAGTGAAGGATGATGGCGTATCCCTTGAGGCAGCGAAAGCTGTCTGTGAGGGGTTGTCTGCTGATCACCAAGCTGCTGTAATTGCCAAGCTTGATGGGAAGCCGGGTGATTTGCTCTTATTCGCAGCAGGAAACACTGCTGTGGTACTGAGAACACTGGATAGAGTTCGTTCATACTTGGCAAAGGACTTGCAACTGATCCCAACGAATGCACACTGCCTGACTTGGATCACTGAATTTCCGATGTTTGAGTGGAATGAAGAAGAAGGTCGATTAGAAGCGTTGCACCACCCATTTACAGCTCCAAATCCTGAGGATGTGAATGAGGGCAAAGATTTGAGACATGCTCGTGCTCTTGCTTATGATCTTGTGTATAATGGAGTAGAGATTGGCGGAGGCTCCTTGAGGATATATAGAAGAGATATTCAGGAAAAGGTTTTTGCAGCTATAGGTCTGAATGCTGAAGAAGCAACAAACAAGTTTGGGTATCTGCTAGAAAGTTTTGAGTTGGGAGCTCCTCCTCATGGAGGTATAGCATTTGGATTGGATAGATGGGCAATGTTACTTGCAGGTGCCACCTCCATCCGAGATGTGATTGCATTTCCTAAGACAACAGCTGCACAGTGTGCCCTCACTGGTGCTCCTGCACATGTTGATTTTGCTCAGCTCACAGCATTGCATGTTTCCCCTCTTGTTCCAGCGGATGTCCAATAAATGTATTTATATATTCGAGCTTAAATATGTCTACATGCCCCCCCACTGTTCTTGTAACACTTCTCTGATTGCTACAACATCTGGATGATGTGGACCCATCAAGGACTCTTGAATCTTGAGCGCTCGTTCTAACAATGGTCTCCCAGCCTCATCTTGGCCACTTTCCAGATAGATCACAGCCATGTCCGTAAGAGTGTGTGCTACATTCAGGCTATGAGCACCTTCAGCATTCTCATATATATTTACAGCTCTCTGATAGAGGGGCAATGCTTCATCAGGGAGCCCCTGCTGTGTGCGTACTATCGCAAGATTTGTCAAAGCTTCTGCGACAGCTGGATGCCTTGGGCCAAGGGCGGCTTCCCTGGTAGCCAGCTCTTCTTCAAAAAGAGCAAGGTCATTCAGATCTGTGTGAGGAGGCGACGAGGGAGTTGATGACGCATTAGTTTGTTTCTTTGACGGTCGGTAGGCAGGAATAGTAGCTCCTCCACTCGTGCCTGGTGATCCTGTTGGTGGTGGAGGAGATCTCTGGCGATATGCAGCAGGATTTGATGCGATATTCTTCTGCTGGGACCGCTGTCCAGACGGATTGGGGGATGTTTTAGCACCATGTGCAATGGCTGGCGCTGCACCCAAGTCTGCCAGAAGAGAATCCTTTAGTTTGGGATTCAACCCTGCTGGCAAGAATTTAACAAGCGTAGGCCCTACTTTCTGCCCAATTTGTACAAC
Organism: Axilococcus clingmanii; assembly: GCA_019693495.1. Taxonomy (NCBI): domain Eukaryota; kingdom Viridiplantae; phylum Chlorophyta; class Chlorophyceae; order Chlamydomonadales; family Chlorococcaceae; genus Axilococcus; species Axilococcus clingmanii. Next base: position 73,640 of record JAAMXV010000646.1, read on the forward strand.
AAGAGCTGAAGCACTTGATCTCACTTCAGCGTTTGAGTGCGACAGTGGTCCTTTCAAAAAAGCCATCAAAGCTTCCAAGGAAAAGCAACTGCCTCCTCCAATTCCAATGACTGGTAGTAATTGTGATACTAAACTGATCCTCGCCACCAAAGCTTTAGGTGCTGCACCTCCCTTTTGAGGATATAGGAATATATTTGAAGAAGAAATCAAATTCAATTCTTGGATTCCAGCAAACATCACGATAGTTTCTGTGGCTTGGTCACGCACACGGACATTTGTATCACACGCTCTCTCTGCCAGCAATGGCAATAGTTCCAGAATGGTGGGACTGACTTCTTTGAGCTTGTTTGTGGATTCAACGACTGTCTTGAGAAGGCTAAGTGATGCACCAGCAACAGCAGGAACTCGGTCCTTGAGCCCACGGGGGATCAGATGTCGACAGAGTGTTCGTGCCATATCGCCATGAAGCTCACTATTACTGTAATCCCCCCTTATTTTGTTAAAAGCAGCCTCCCTTAGCTGCCAGTTCTTTGATACAGCTGCCCTTGCTACATATTCTCCCAGGCAATGCGCCAAAGGTGCTCCATCTTTCAGGTCAGCTTGGGCTATAGGGGAGGGCGGTGGAAGGTCTGTTGAAAAACCTTCAGGACAAGGTCCTGGATCACCTGCATCCTCGGCAGGTTGTGCTGACACATCAGTGGCACGTGCCTCTTGTGCATTTGTCAGCATCTTGGCAGGGGGGGTTGCACTGGCTGTCATGCGAGATTGCCTTACTGGTGAAGGGGATGGTAGAGTAGCTACCGCTTCTTCTTCACTGACTTCCACATTGTAGGAGCCTCTTGCCACTGCGGGTCTTTCATCATATGCACTCCACATGCTGTTCCTATTTATTTTTGTGTTTGGAAGAGATTCCCACGATATTACTTCTGACTGCTGCCTCTCCTGTGTTTTCATCTTGTCGTCGCTGACAAAGCCCACGTCAATTGTAGGAGGAGGAACAGTAAGACTAACTCTGAGGTCGGGTTGATCTGATTGGGTTGCTCCTGCTCTCAATCTCTCAATCTCAGACTTGAGCTCTTTGGCTTGATCATAATCCTCAGCATCCACAGCAGCCTTCTTTCTTGCTTCCAAAGCAGCGATTCGGACACCCACTGCTTTCAACCTATCAATTGCTGCCTTCATTCGCTTGGCCTCATCATAATCTTCCTTGTCCACAGCTGCCTGCTTCTGAAGTTGTAGATCAGATATTTTCTGAGCAGTCACCATGTCCACACCCATATCAACTGATATTTGAGAGGAACTCATTTTGGCCTTGGGATTCTCACGGTCTCCGGCGGGAAGTGGGCCACTTTCCTTGGTATCACGAGTCAGACAAGCACTAGCCTTGCTGGAAGTCATAGTTACAATATTGGAACTTTGAATGAGCTCAGGCATTTCGTGAGTTGTGGGGAAAATGGGCTTCCCAACAACAGACAGGCTCACGAGGGAGACTTGCTGTGCTGCATTGAGGTGGTTGTTGTGTGCACCATACACTATAAACCTAACTATATGAGCTGGTACATCATCTAAATTGACAGTTTTCAATTCTCTTGCACCATAAGCAGATGCTTCGTTGGCATCAAAAGTTATGTGGCCCAAGCGTTTGAATGACACTTGGGAGGCATCTGGAGCCTCAGGAAGTGAAGCAATCTGTATCTCCATCTTCTTTGCAATTTTATACTCATGAGAAAGGATTTTAATTTGCCTGATGGATGTCAAAGTTTGTAATTTTATGGTGAATTCTTGAGGGTAACTGCAACCTTGGGGGGTGCACCACCCTTTGCCGCCCTCTGGCGTCCTCGAGAGTGTGAGCTCAGAGCACGGATATCCATTGTCCTGCAAAACAATGAACGAGGTCAAGAGTGAAGGGGTCAGTGCTGAGTCGGCATACATACCTCTCCACTACAATGGAGTATGACAAAAGAAATTTCTTGGGCCATATAATCGTTTGTAAGTTGCAAATTGCAAGAAAAAGTGATCTAGCAATTTGACTGAGTGCGGCAAAACGGTGCGGACATGCTAAATATTTGTTTCGACTTCAAACTTTTGAATGCTGATTTTTTCTGGCGATTTATAATGGTCATGGCACAGGTCAAACAATGGCTGCCTTCCTTCAAATTCTACAAGTTGAATGAAAGAGGGCGCCAAAACATTAGGAACCAAATGTCCTGGTTCGTGGTTCAAACGAAGTCTGCACAACTCATCTGCATAGTTTTGGTTCTTTATAAACAACTTATAATTGATTGAGCCTCCTACCGGCTACTGTTCTCGTTAGGACATGATGGCTTTTACAGTGAAGCGAAACATCTCCGCTATTATATATAACCAATTTTCCATTGCATCCTCAGTAGAATTACCAGGCATTGTGCCGTCGTGTTTTAAATTATTTAGCACGACTCCACCATCGTCTGGGGATGCAAACCCACCTGAGCAAGGCCGACTTTGGAGAAATTGGATTGAAGGAAAGCTTGATGAATTAAAGACTGTGGAAGAGCAGCCAATTGTTTCCAAAACGACAGAACAAAAGATAATAGACATAATAGCACCACCTTCGCCACATGTGCATCAATTGCCCAAGCAAGGATACGCCGCACTGGGTCAAGCACAGGATGCTCCCAATCCATATCCTACCGTCAATGCCAAAGCTGATGAAATGTCTCCGCAGCGAATCCATCCTCATAGATTGTTCTATCCAATGCAATTATACTCTCCAGTAGATCTTAATCCCTATAAGCAGAAACCCATAGAGGTTACGCAGAATTTCTCTTCAAGAATGAGAAGTTGTCCCGTCACTCCAAGCAAGGCCATCAGCTTGGGAGATTATAGAAATGTAGGGTTTCTTCATGAATTTTTGAGTGTTACTGGACAATTGCCAGCAAAGCGACACACGCAGCTTCAATCAAAGTTACATAGGCATCTATGCCGACAAATAAAGATAGCAAGACAAATGGGGTTAATATCACCTGATGGTTCCAGTAAAGAGAAATGGATGGCCAAGCAACGAGGAGCAAGAAGAAAGCAACGCGTGTAATTTACAAAACATCTACTGAAGAGGGTTCAACGCCCAAGTTGTTTAGAACCTGTCTCCACCTTGGTGGTTCTTCATCAAATATGTATGTCATTGGTTGAACCAGGACGCCTGAACCTCCCAGCTTTCTAATCTCCTTGACAGCTGGATACAACATTTTTTTAGGGACGCAGACGACAGCGGCATACAGCCCCTGTTGCACCTCACCAGAATCTTCAGGCCTACTAAAGACAGGACTGACGGTGGGGCCTTGTAAACCTGTCAATAGATCGATACTAAGCAATTTCATGGATACATCTTCGGCACTCTCTCCCCTCATGTTTGCGATGACAGAATAGTAGTTCTCAGCAGTTAGATGGGCCTCCAATCGCTCCATCAATTCTTTGCAAAGTGATAATAAACCTGGGCGTTTCAATAATGCAGTTCTTGAGGCTACTAGGACGCCTTGACTCTCCATAATTTTACCTCCTTCAATCTCTTTAAGATTGTTTTCTCGCAATGTAACTCCGGTAGAGACAAGATCCAGGATCATATCTGCAGATCCCATAGCAGGGGCAGCTTCCAAAGCGCCATCAGCACTGAGAAGCTTTACATGTTCAAAACCCTTCTCTTCGAAGAATCTACGAGCAATGTTTTGATACCCCGTTACAACACGAAGAGGAGATGCTTCTGACCAAGGCATGGCTTTCAAATCCTCTAAAGTGTTTATGCCAGCAAACTTGCCTCCACTGGGGACACCCAGAGCTAGGTGGCACTGACCAAAACCAAGGGCCTCATGCAAAATCACGAGATCATTGTCCATATTACCAATTTCAGAAAGCATATCATACCCCACAATACCGAGATCAATGTCCCCATACAAAAGCTTGCGGACGACATCGCTGGCTCGCTGGAACCAAACCTCTAGACCAGGCAGCTGTGAAATTCTTGCAACATACTGACGAGGATTAGGTTTGACTACATTAAGCTGGCAATCTTTCAAGAGTGAAAGTGTGTCCTCTGCCATTCGGCCTTTGCTAGGAAGAGCCATCCTAATAGCTTCCCGGACTTGCAGCTGGGTTGGCTTGACGACTACAACTTTAGGTTCCTGGTCAGTTTGTATAACATCGGATTCTGAATCATTCTGTGTCTCACTATACTTACTGGGTGCGCTCGTTGTATTGTTTAGACTGCATGTCACTGATAGCTTCAGTGAACATCGTAGTGATGATCGTTCCAAGCGCGGAAATGACACGCCAAATCCTCCATTTTTGCGCAGTTTATATCTACTCAAATTCTTCGGTAGGCTTGAGGACCCATTTATAACTCCTTGTTTCGCGCTAGTATGCATTTAGATGGCAACACACCACACGCCTTTGCGAACAATGAGCCACAGAATTTTAATCAGGTTTACTTTCTGTAACAACAGGTAAAGTATATAGTAGGTAATCGACAACTATCGCGACTTTAGATCGTACATCACTTTGGACTCAATGATACCTTGGCAATGCCAGCAAGAGTATGATTGTCAGTATGGATGCCAGGCTGTTGGTAAGAACTGCAGCACTTGGACTTGGTGGACTTGCACTTGGACAGGAGCAGTACCCTTCCCCATCAAGCTTGACATTAAGGAGAAGAATACCTGATGCTGGTATTTCCAATGCAGCCCCAGTAGTGCCAATCAAAGCAGGCTCCACCACTTCGATCCCCTGCAGCTGCATTGTTCCAGCTCCAACGACATTATTTGGTAGTACAACATCTGTCAATCCTCGGATGCTCTGCTTCAATGATATGGCTTCAACAATGTCGATTCTACTATCAGATGGTAATCCCAAGATGTCTGACAACGATGGTAATCTCGAGGTACATGCGCCTGGGTCTCCATTAACCAGCAAGATCAAAAGATTCATACCGTCATCGTCTGCAATTGCTCCCATTGCAACTACACTCTTTGGTAAAAGACTCGCTCCTGAGGGCTGAAATACCTTGAGCCCTTGAAATCGTGTCATGAGTGTGTATACTGCTCCACTTGGTTTCTTATCTCCATTTGGATAGGTGAGTCCCATGCCACTCCCACTGTTTATTGATCCTGTGCCTGCAGGACCACTACCATATGCACATGCGTCCACCCAGCGTCCAGTAAAGTTCATTTCTAATGGACCGGCACCAGACTGAGGGGGCGATCCAAATTCTGGAATGCAACCTATGGGAAATGAACGGGTGTTCAATGGCTGGAAAGGCCCATCCACACCATTCACAACAAATCCGGCTTGAACATGAAGCTTCTCCATGGTAGTGGACATCTGTATGATGCTGAGGGCAAGAAGGGCTGCACCTGATATAGTACCTGGGGCCGCATTTCCTGGATTACTTCCAAAAGCAGCATTCCATTCTGAAATCACCATTGGAGTGGAGCCGTACCCTGCCTCCAGAAGTAGATCTCTCAGTCTTTGGCCAATAGCAGCATTTGAATTAAAAGCATCAGCAGAACAGTCAACCATGCCAGTTGATGTGATAGGGCAGGTATTATAAGTGTGCCAAGTGAAGAAATCTAAGGGGGCATTCATTTCTTTCACTTTCCTCAGGAAATTCTTCACCCACATATATGCTGCTCCTCCAGCTACCGTCATGCTTGGAGAAGTTGCATCCGGAGGGCCTTGAATTCCAAAAGATGGCCCTGTACCCAATGCAGGACCTCCAACAAGGACCTTGGTGAATGCAGTCTTTAATGCAATAGCTTGGGCGATGTAGGACTCGTACGCTTGCTCTGGGGTGCCATCCCAATACTTTCCACTCCAAGTAAATGGCTCGCCACCACACACTTCTTGCCACCCTTCTAAACTGTTTCTTTTAGTGGTAGAATCACCCCCATCACTCATACATGTCAACATATTGTATTCATTCTGAAGCTCTACACCCACAAAGCCACCAGTGACATTCTTCCAGGTGTCAGGTTCTAGTGGAGGCCCAATGGATAAATTACCACCCATGAGTAGGTCTTCTGCCCACATGCTGGCATCATTATAGCGCCTTATAATTGTTACAACTAACTCTGGTCCAATTGCCAGAAGTATCGGGGCTATAGCAGGCCATGGAGCACAGTAACCTGGCTGGGCTTCTGGAGCGATTATATATGTCGGTGGGCCACCATTCGGCAAAATGTAGGCCTGTCCTGTCCATCGCGGTGCTTTCCACTCCTGGGATGCAAGCTTTAGAAAGGGTACGAAGCCTCCACGTAGTAGAGAAGAAAATACTTCGTCTGATGCAGTCCAATTCCATCGCGGGTCCTCAGCGACAGTGCCTGGTGGGGGTATGTCTTTGAGAGAGGTAATGGGAAACATGCAAGAGATGTCAAAGGCTCCGCCTTCATCATTAGGTCTGATGCTCCGTATACCCATAGATTTATATACTTCTGACATAATGGTGTCGTTAACAGGGGCCAGCGACCTTGGATTCACACCGCCCGAAACAATGCTTCCGCTTCCCAAATCTGGCCTGTAGGGGTTTGGACCATTGTTGCTCCCTAACAGGGCTGTGTTGAAGAGCTTGAAATCTTTACAGCAGTTATCAGCATTGGCAATACTTAAGAAGTATACATATAAGAAGGCGACGAGAAACATTTGGCGCTCTGGCGGAATCAGATCCCCCCAGCGCGGGAGAATCTGTTACGATCCTCCCAAATTTACTGGCGCTTCTGAACGATCAAAAGGGTTAGATCGAGAAAATTTTCATTGATGTGACTGTCGTAGGGCCGGTCCGGCAGTTATGGTTCATGAGTTTGAGTTAGTCATCATTGTGAAAAAGGGCGTTGTGACAAACGCCATCTTGTGGACGATCAAACCATGCAGAAATGATTGCTACTCTTCTTTTCAGGTAAATTTCATGCGTACAGTATTCTAGGATAAGGTTGCTCCCTGTATTCCCGCCCTTGGTTTTAAAGATTAGATTTGCGTTTCAGCAAAAGTTTACAGAAAAATGAAACCCTTCTGCTGCGCAAATGCTCACGCCGTCGACTCAAGGAGTTTTCACAGTGCACTTTGTCCAATCGAAATTGAATTGAAATAGATTTACTGAAAATCACCCTTAGCCAATTTTGAAACTGCTTCATAGAAATGACGGAAGCTGGCTTTAACGAAAGCGCCATTCGGGCACTCGGTGATGCCTCCAAGGCCAGTGATGCAATAGAATTGCCAACAGAAGGAGAGCACTACGTAAGTAGATGCTTCTTGTAGCGTGCAGGTTAAACTTGATAATAGATGCATATACAACTGACCATCCCATTCCCTCCCCTCCGTCGTAGTTTTACGTCAACAACAGCAACTTCAAGGCTGCCGTGGAAGACGCCGCTGACCGCATTAGAAAAATAGCATCATCATCTCTTAAAGACGTTCAAAACATAGATATACCAACCGATGTAGAGGACTTTCAAGAGTGGGCCATGTCTTTAATTGAAGACCGCTTAGAGGCCATTGATGCTGCGCTGGATGAACAAGAAAAGACACCTCAGAAAAATGTTACTGCTGCTATACCAAAATATAAAAGCTCCTCAAAAAGTCCAGGACCAGTGCCCTTCCATAGGTCAACCCTTAAAGTCAAGCCGCAACTGTCATTTGAGCTTCCAATGGACAATGCAAATGCACCAGTGCCACCTCCCCTGGATTCACTCAAAGGAATCATTGATGTTGATATAGCTAGGGTGGAACAACAGGCTGCCATTCAGAATTCTCTACCATTCTCACATCCATTGCAAGATCAATTAGAGGCATTGACATATTCACCAACTCAGTTGGATGCGCCAACAGAACCCAATCAGCCAGGGTCATTTGAAGAAGTCCCATTTACATATGTTGACACTTTGGAGCTGTTACTAAGTGTGCAGACCAGATTGTCTGCATCAAAGGAGTTAGCTGTTGATTTAGAGGCGCATTCTTATAGATCCTTCCAAGGATTCTGTTGTCTCATGCAACTGTCGACACGAAGCGAAGATATTATCATCGATGTGCTGTCACTCAGGAAATACATAGGTCCTGTATTAGCTCCAATATTTGCTGACAGTACTATTGTAAAAGTACTGCATGGAGCCGATTCTGATATTGTATGGCTTCAAAGAGATTTTGGGTTGTTTGTTGTCAATATGTTTGATACAGGGCAGGCTGCCAGGGTACTAAACTATCCAGCTCATGGACTTGGATATCTGTTACAGAAGCATGTGCAATTTGATTCTGACAAAAGGTATCAGCTTGCAGACTGGAGGATTCGACCACTGTCTCAGGATATGATTCACTACGCAAGAGCTGACACTCATTTCCTATTGTATATCTACGATGTATTGAAAAAAGAACTGGCAGAGCTGTCAGTGGCCCCCCGGGAGTTGGGTATTGGAACTCTGAATCCTTTGGAAATAGTACTAGAGAGGTCCAGGAGGATATGCCTCAGTCTTTATCAGAGGGAGCAAATATCTGAGGATTCTTTTCTTGGCCTTTATGATAAAATACCAGAGGCATCGTCCTTTGGCAGTGAACAAACAGCAATGTTCGCTGCACTGTATTCTTGGAGAGATAAAATTGCCAGAGAAGAAGACGAGTCAACTGGTTACGTTATGTCCAGAGCAGTGCTTGTGAAGTTGGTATTAGGAAAGCCGAGTAGTGCTGGAGAAGTGATCAGACTTGCTGGTAAATCGGCACCCGTGGTGGCTCGGAGGGCTGAGGAGGTCGCGCACGTTGTTCGTGCTGCATATGCTGACATCGATAGAATAGCAGAGATCAAGAAGGGTTCAAGGAAGAAAGAACGGCCCTCTAATCACCAACCGATAGGGCATATAGTGCCAAGAGAAGACAGTATGGTTCTGCAACCCAAAGCCGTCAAACCATTGGTGACTGGTAAAGCGTTGCAAATTAAAAAATCTGCGTTTGTAGCATCTATTGTTGCAAAGACAACCATGCAGTCACAATGTACTGAACTGAATAATATACACTCCTCGTTGTTTTTGCCATTTGAGAAGAAGGTTTCACAAGAAGCTTTTTCCTTTAAAGAGACTGTGCCTCCAGATATGGAAAACACAGAGGCAAGAATGGAAGTGGTACCCTCGGTAGATCAAAGAGCAATGGTAAGGGCTGCTAAAGCTTTAGATGTACCCCCATTGCATGTAGGAGAAGAGCTGAATAAGGGAACGAGGGAGAATGAGGGTGAAAACGAAAATGAAAATGAGGGTGAAAATGAAAATGAAGATGAAGATGAAGATGATTTTCTCCCAATGCCGCTTTCAGAAAAGTATGGGATGAAGAGAACAGGGAAAAGGGCTCCACCAGCTCAGGGTGTGGAGACGGAGGTGAAGAGGCACCTTATTGAGCTTGGATTGGAAAGCGATGATGAAGCTGATAACAAGAGACAAAAGGTTGACTATTCAATGGCTGGAGAGAAATTTGATATAGGCATGATCTCTCCATCTGCTGCTGGACGTGGTGACAGACGAGGACGCGGGCGACGTGGAGGGAGGGGGAGGGGACGAGGTAGTGGCAATAGAGGAGGACGCCGCAGTACGGATGAAGAGCGATCACGTCATAGACCTGGAAAATTCAATCCATACGCTGCTCCTGAAGTCAACAATATCAAAGCTGGGAAGCGAAATCAGGCTGGCGTCCGTAGTGGAAACAAAAGTGCCAGTTTTGGAAGGCGCTGAGTCAGCTCATAGAGGGAAACGTCATAAGGAAATTGTGCATTTTCTCATTGTCTTTGTTGTATATTTAATTTTAGTGCATATTGAAGTATGTATCCTTGTTGCAATAATATCTAGACTGACCGAAGTAAGAGCATTTTGAGAAGGACAAAAAGCAATGGTACCGTTTCTCAGCGACGGCCAGCTTGAACGAGGCTCATTTACCAGTTTCATTAACAGTCATGAGATCAGTTGCAAGCGAACACCGATAAAGGACTCTCCTCAAGCGGAGGCAGTCGTATGTGTGGATGCAAGTTGTATTAGTCCTAGAACAAGCAGTTCTCCTTCTATTTTTGTGGAGGCTAGTCTTTCTCAGGAGGGGAGACTCCGTAGACAAGGCACACTGCGGTAAATTTCTTTCTCATTCCTGTGCTTGCGTAGTTGTTGTGGCTGACGTTGTCCTTCCGCAGGTCTCTCATTGGCCAGTTTTCTGGCAGATCCGACATCATTTCATTCAGTGGAGGCTTACCTCACCCTTCAATCCTACCGTTTAAATCAATTAGAGCAGAGTTACATGATGGTACCATAGTAGAATTGCATGGAGACAACTTGACTGCAGCTCAGCAGTACAATACAAATTTGAGAGGGCATCCCCCCCTGCTACATTGGGCAAAAGCGCACGTGTTGGAGATGCATAATCCTCCTGTGTCTGGTACTCATTCCGTAGCTATAACTAATGGTGGAAATCACACCTTGGAAATTATTACAAGCATTTTGTTGAATAGGGGGGATTCAATTCTGGTTGAGGAGTATACGTACCCTGTCATACTGGAAAGTATTGCGGAGCCCAAAGGTCTTCAGGTTATCGGCATTCCCATCGACAATGCAGGCATCATTCCTGAGAAATTAAAAGAACTATTGGTCAACCTGTCTGACTGTGGGGCTGTGATTCCAAAGGTTTTGTACACAGTACCAAATGGACAGAATCCTACTGGAGCAACAACACCATTAGAAAGGAAGAGAAGGATTTATTCTCTATGTCAGCAGTACAATATTAGAATCATTGAAGACGACCCATATTGTTATCTTCAGCACAGTGATCCACCATTGGGTCTTCATAAGCTTAATAAACGGAGCAGCTATCTGTCTTTGGACTGTGACGGCAGAGTTTTACGCATTGATTCCTTTGCGAAATTCATGGCACCTGGGTTGAGACTTGGATGGGTAACTGCAGCAGAAATGGTGTTGGAGCGCATTGTGGCAACATTACAAGCTCACACAGTAGGACCGTGTGGCGTCACTCAAGTGCTCACCGCAGCAACTTTAGAAGCTTGGGGAGATGAAGGTTTGAATGCTCATTTGGAAACCATTCAAGCCGAGTACACCAGACGGGCTGCAGTAATGCAAGCAGCTGCAGAGAGATATCTTACTGGTCTGGCAGAATGGCAACCGCCTTCTGTTGGAATGTTCTTCTGGATCAAGTTATTAGGTATTGATGACATCTCAGAGATCTGGCCAATACTCATGGATGGAGGGGGGGTCGTTGTTTTACCAGGGAAAGCAACACATTGGAAGAGCCGAGACGTAGATTTTAAATCCCCTTATGTTAGAATTTCATTCTCCCAAGTGAGTGATGAGAATATTGTAGAAGGCATACGACGGCTGAGTACTATTTTATTGGCAAGAAAGTGATGATGTGGATGTAACAATAGATAATAGACACCATTTCAAAGCAGATAACGCTCAGAATGTTCAGTCATCAGCTTCGCCGAGAACTTAGCGTCTCTAAACAGTACATGTGCCTCTTCAATATCAGCTCTAGCTACCCCATCCCTTCCATTTGTTCTTGCTACAACTGCAGCAGGATTGATGAGGGCAGCCGCATGTCTCAAGCTAGTCAGCTCGCCTATCTCAGCCAGCAATGCCAAGCTATCCTCATCCACCTGAATTTGTTCTGTGCCAGCCCTTACAGCCAATATCTTTACCATCTCATCCAGGGCATATGGAACAGTCCTGACAATAACTAGCCTATCAAGGAGATCCAGAGGCACACCATGTGGTGAAAGAGAATCAGTGCCTCTTACTTCACATAGGCCTCTATTTGTTGCAAGCACAACTATGGGGGCTAAGCTGCTCTCCAAAGCTCTATTCAAGAATGTAAAGCACTCAATATCCAGCATATGTACTTCGTCAACGAACAAAACTCCAGGGATTAATTCCGCGACACCTTGATCGACATAACTGTCAACAACACGATTGACTTCATTTCTTAACTTCTCTGTTATTTCTGTCTTTTTGGGTCGTATCAACTGCCCCATCATACTCAGGATGTCATTGCCTCCTGCAGGTCGAGCATTTGCAGCATCTAGATCATGTAACGTGACATCCTGAACTACCTCCCTGCGTTTGTGAACATCTCCTTTTGGCAAAGGCACATACTCCTCTGCCTCTAAATCAAATTCTGTAGCATATGCATCACACCTTCCCACCCTTCGAACTGCACCCGAATTACTTTCAATATAGATCACATCGCCTGGCGACACCTTCTCTTTAGTGAGAGAATCATGTATTGTAGGATCAAGCTTTAATTGTTTAGCACCCTTTGCTGTTTTCAGGCCTATGATAACATGACTGATAACCTTTCCATACCCGCCGCCAGGGTTCTCAGTCTCTACAGGGGTGAGCTCAGTGACTTCTCCCTCATACACTTCCTTTACTTCTTTAATACGTAGTCCTATAGATCTTCTAAAATTCTCCATCAGCACTTCCGTCTTCTTTACTTCCGCAGAATAAACCTCAGATCCAACCATAGGGCAAAAAGGGACTTTGGTGCCCAGCTCTTGAGCGATGCCCAATGCCAGAGCGGTTTTTCCACTTCCAGGTGCTCCAGTCAAAAGAAGCGCCCTACCAGCCATTTTCTTTTGACGAATCATGTCAACGACTATACCACAGGCTTCTCTTGCTTGTTCCTGGCCGATGAAGCCGGCAGCCATCGACAATGCATTTCCAGAGGGGTCCAAACCAAGACCCTTGATATGAGTGTGAGCACTAACCCTCTGCGATTTGGCAGAAGAACCTACTTCCTCAATCCTCATTATCCAAATCACTCGAGACTTAATGAAATGGAATCTTAAAATCGATCAAAACTAATTTGAGTGTAAACACGCAGCGTCTCGAAATTTCGCAAGGTTCATACAAATATGTCAAAGAAAACTAATTTTTCTTCGTTATGTGTCCTTAACTGCCTATGAAGAGCTTGGTTCAGAGTCAACTTTCTTCCAGGAACTTGGGCAGTCTCTTGGTCTCCCACCTCACATTGTGGATTGAACGACGTGAAATCAAACACCCCAACAGAAGATTCAGCACATTTAGCACATCCGCGAATGGTATCATTTGTTTACTACTGTTGCACGTGGTAGATTTTCAAAGTCTCAATGCGGCAGTGGTTGACTGAGCATTGCTGGCAGCTTCAGTCGTGAATTCGCGTATGTCTACCAAATAGTTAATTTAATTAAAAGGTTCTTTTGTTTCACCTATTTGAAGTGAAGAAGAGGCTGTTGTTCCACCTTCATGTCGCTACTAGCCTCAGCGTCAGGCCGACAACTTCTCTGCGAGGAAGGACCACATTCCTGCAGTGACAGTGAGGAGTTGGAACACAGAAAAAGTAAAGAGCTGCAAAATAGCGGTTATAAATGTTCTAAGAGAAAAGTTGATGGGTTTCTGATGGCAGCACAAGGTTGGGCGATGGCAGCAGGCTCTGAATTGGCACCATACCTGCAAAAGCGCCGAAACAAATGCCAAGAGGAGCTCATCTTGCCTCTTCCAAAACATAAACACTCTATTGCACAGAAGGTGGAGCCAGAGACTAGAAAGATCCTGCGAGGTCAGCGCCCCTCAGCTCGGGAGGCAGCTCGAAAGGTCCGAGTTCCTTCTGAGACGGAAACGTCCCAGCAACTCTTGCTTGACCCTGTGGGTGTAGCATTCCAAATGGGCTGCGACTCAGAGTTGGCATCGATAGTTAGCAGAAAATTAGATCATATGGCAGAGATTGGTCTAGATAAGTCCACAAATACTCGCATACGCATAGCACTACCCAGTGAACCTGAAACCTATAGAATTGCACCACGAAGGACCAGAGTCAAGAACAGAATGCACCAGGATTTCCTTGTCTGCACATCAGCAGGGATGGATGGAGAGAAGGAAATGCTGCTCACTCCGTTAGCTTGTCCTGGGATGGGTCCAAGTACCATAGCAAGTACCACTGCTGCTGATGGGGTCCTATCCCCATTTGCCCAATTTCTGTTGAATGAACATGCCGGGGAGAATTTGGCAGACATGGATTATGCTGCTTTGCAAGATTTTTTGGGAGAGCTCAATTTTACAGCAGATGATCCAGCAATACAATTGACTGGGACCACCATTGATGTAGACTCTTCACCTCACAATGCATTTCAAGATACGACAAGTGCAAAAGAAGAGGCAGTAATCAATGAGTTGCCAGACCTGTTGCCTTCTACTGTCGCTAAAGCTACAAGTCCAGGATTATCTGGATTGCTTTCTTCTTTTGATCCCAAACATACTCATGCATTTACATCACCAACTTTGCCAGGACTCATGAGTCCAACACTATTGGCCTCCATACTCCCATTTTGAATACAGAACTGATATGGCTGCACTTGCACGATTATAGTTGTATTTTACAATAATGGACCATTTACACAATCCAACCACTTTCTAAAGCTAATTTTTTCAATAGCCCAAACAGAATTGGCGCATTTCTATTGTCGAGACATAGATCCTCCAAGCGGCTCTCTGCTCTCTCAAAACCTCTAGCCATTTGTGTCTGATTTACCTCACCCGAAGCAGCAAGCCGTGCCAATAGCTTCACAGGGGCAGGAAGAGGGTCGCCAGTGCTCCATGCTACAACTTCACCAAGCGTCTTGACGAGCGCTTTATACACAAATTCATGATGAAAATGGGGGACCCCCAACTCCAATATGCACCTTTCTGCTTCTGTAGCATCCTGTGAGCTTTCGTATTCTGCCAGAATGTCAGAGAATGCACTTGCCAAAGCATCTGCACCTCCACGTGCACTTGAATGCCAGCATGATGCGAGTCGTTCACCAGCATGGCGAGCACTCAGCATGCCCCCTGAAGCTTGGACAACTTCAACTCCCAAAGAGCCAGCATCAAGGTGGGAAAGGACCTCAGTTAGAAAGCGAGGGGGCAATACTTCATCAGCAATAGCACGAGCAAGAAAGAGAGCAAGCATGTGTCCAGCCTCCGGAATATCCAATGCTAAATCATCTGCCGCCACCAATAACCTTGCAAAGGCAGCACTCACCTGATCTTCTGGCATTGACAATGGCAATAACTTTGGCAACAATATGCTGATCAATTCCCTCTCTCTATCCCTCCGATCCAAAGATGCTGCCACCGCTTGCTTAATAAAGATATGGGCAAATGCCGGTTCCCCAAGCTCCTGTAGCTGCCGCGCAACTTCTTGAGCATCCCCCGATTCAAAGTACTCACGGACTGCAGCTAAGCAAGACTTTTTATAAGCCCCAACACTAGGGTGGAATACTGCAGTCCCATTTATGCTCCTAGTTGTACTTAAAGGAGACGCCCTGGGGGTATTGGGCTTGGAAAAGTGGCTTGGTTCCCCTTCAAATCCTTCCTCCACCCAATTTCTCTCTTTTGCAGCTTCCATAAAGGCTGCAAATCTCTCTCTTGCATTTGGACTGTCCAGCTCTATGTCATCCAAATTATCAGCCACTCTCTGAAAGCCTTTTGTCATCTGAGAAACCGACACCAAGCCAGACTCAGATAATGAGGCAAACAGTGCAGCCCACTGATTAAAATCTGTCGCATCAATGCCAAGCAGAAGAGCTTGTTTAACTGCTTCATGATGGAAAAATGGAACTGCCAATGACCTGAGCAGTCTTTCTACTTCTAATACATCTCCAGAAGAGGAATATTCTTTAAGGGCAGATGCAATGGATTCCTTGGTGTCAGCCAAATGGAGCCCAGCACCCAGGCCCCAGCAACGCTGCATGCGCTCTGCAAAATGCTTGTCCGAGAGGAGGGCCTCACACTTATGCGTGAAATCAGCAATGGCGGAACCTTGCTCACCTCCTATGTTACGCACAAATGCTGGGGGTAAGATATCATCAGCAACCGCTCTGCAAGTAAACATGGAGAGTAATTCTGGTGCGTCAGGGACATCCAACTTTGTGTCCTCCAGTGAAGCTACTGCCTCAGCAAATCCAGCCCTCAACTGTTGTGGTGATATTGCATCACCATACAGGCTGCTTAGAAGCACACTCACCGATTCCCTCTCCCTGTGATGTCTGTCAAAAGCAAGCAAGAGAGACTTTTTGACAAACCAGTGTGCCAGCTGGGGGCGATCAAGCTCTTTTAAAGACAAAGAGGCTTCAGCAACCTCTCCAGACGAGAAATATTCCTCTAAAAGTTCAATAACCGCTCGTTTATAAGCATTTAAGCCTGCAGATGCCTCTTCTACCAAAGCCACACTTTCATCGAGGTCTGAGTCATAGTTGGGATCACCCTTATCCAATGGAGCAGATGGACTGTCTTGATCAACATCAAAAGTTCCTCCCCAAGTGTATTTCCCCCCAGCACCTGCCTTCTTGGGACGACCCAGGCCACGTCCACGCCTCGACAGATGATGATCATGCTCCAATTCCCTACGAGTTTTGAGGCGATCACTATGGACATTCTTTCCCAACTGTGGCTTTCCTGCTAAAGCTTCATCATTCCCATAATTAGATGCAGCAGGTTCTTCAGCTCTCTTTCTGGCAAGGGCTGCGTCCAGGGCGGCCCGTTGATCGTCAGTCAGAAAGGGTTGAGACGAGAGTCGTTCCAGCCCATTAAGCTTTGCCACAGGCTTCCGCATGGTTCCTTTCGAGGACCTGAAATCAAATGCAGGCAAAATTATTAGATAGCATCACAGGGGCAACGTAGAAAGCGCTTTCACCATAGACTTGTAGATGCGATTACAAAGAACCCTCGAGTCGGGCAGGCGCCAAACCTTGAACTAATAACGCCTTAGACCACTTTAATATGTCCTATACGAGTATTCAATCAATCCGTACCTTGCAAAAATGGCGAGATCAACACTTTACGAGACAGATGAAGTCCGCTGGTGTCGGGTTTGTCAAATCCTCTAGAGATCACTGATGTTTACAGTTTGTTGGCCATTAGCAAACCGTTTTAATATTGAAATGCGTGTCCAAAGCTAAAACTTAGGATGCGTAATTGTGCCATCTATTGTTGCTTGATGTATCAAGTGGGGCTAACCTGACCACCACAATGCTCTGCCCTGCAATTTGTTTCTTCTGGATTGGACATAATTTATTGTCCCACCTTTTGGCTTTACTATGCTTGACACTTATAACCCGCTTTACAGGCAAAACCAGGATGAAAAAGACTGACATTTATTGAACATCTGGAGTTTGATGTTGGACTGGGGTGGGCAATCTGCCAGAGAGAGGGCAAAGCTTGTCACCCCAAGAAAGACATGTACCCATCGCCTGCGACTTTATAATTTGCTTTCTCTACTCAACACCATCAGCAACATTACTCAATCAATACCGTAAAACAGTGTTTAGGACCTTTCCTTTTCTCAAGATCATATTGACAGTCAGGAATTCCTTAGTTAATGGTGCGCTGTTGGATGTGATTGCAGCACAATCATTGTTGCAGACGTATTATGACATAAACACCAATCCCCGTCTAACGCAGGCTGTGCGGTTTGTATTGCTACTTAGCCGACAAGGGAAAGTCCGACTTGCTAAGTGGTATCTGACACTGACTCAGAAGGAGAGGGCTAAGGTTATCAAAGAAGTCACGGCACTAGTTTTGTCCCGTGCTCCAAAATTGTGCAATTTTTTAGACTGGAAAGATAGTAAGGTGGTTTATAAGCGCTACGCTAGCTTGTACTTCATTGTGGGCGTTGACGCTGATGATAATGAATTGCTAGCGTTAGAGACAATACATGCTTTCGTTGAGGTCTTAGACAAGTACTTTGGCAATGTGTGTGAGCTTGATCTCATTTTCAATTTTCACAAGGCGTATTTTATATTGGATGAGTTATTGTTAGCAGGGGAGGTACAAGAGCCATCAAAACGGGTCATTAATAGAGTCATGGAAGCTCAGGATCAGTTAGTAGAACAAGCTAAACTGGGAATGCTTCCTGAACAAAATAGAGTTCCGATGGGACCGAGAGGATAAGTATTGAAACTGTATGTGTAACAGTTGTTATCATTATCATCAATGGTCCATGAACATCGCCGTTGCAAGCAAGCAGAAATTCCTCAAAATTTCTCATGAAAGATACGAAACTAAACTACTTCATTTTATAAAGATATAAGTGATAGGTTAGCGATAATATCTACGTCATATCTGGCCTTGAAACATAAACTTCAAGCACGGCCGTCACCATCAGTGAATCATGAATGCCCTGCTGATTGAGACAAGTGAAGATGACAGCACTATTGCAGTAGCAGATTTTGTGGGGAACATAATAGACGAGATAGAGGTACGTCCACTCCGATTGCCCCTTCCTTGATTCGTCTCGATCTTCTTTTATGCACTTCTGACTCTATTTTATGCATCAGGGTAATGCTAAGACAAATCTAGTAGAAACTGCCGGATCCAAGTTTTCAGCTGAATGCAAGGATTTATATACCACTGAGCAATATGCCGACTTGCTAGATCGTTTGAGGTCGAAGCTTGACCTCCTTATTTCTAAGTCAAGAGGGGAGGACTTGGAGTGCTGCTTAAACATAATTTGTCATTTGGTGCCTCGTATTCCTACGCCACTAGTAGTAGCAGCAGCTCAGAGTCTTGCTTCTGAATTGGCTTCCAACATAGAATCTCAGCCCGACAAACGGTTGCAGACATTGATCGCATTGTATAATGTGGTGCAGGAAAGGGAAGCACGATTGTCCGTTCTTCTGACTGCAATCAGGTATTCCACCTCAACTCCAGAGTTGGCAGATCTCATGCTTCCAGTGATTCGCCACAATGCTGAGACTTGGATTGCTGATTTAGCAACCAGTCCAGCTGTCGAACGTGAACTCCTGAAAGCGAGCTCTGGTGCTTTGAAAGTAGCTTCAAGGAAACCTCGGACTGCAGCAAAGGAGAGTTACCGCTTGTTGACACGCTGCTTAGCAACATATGAGAAAGCAGACCCTCAAGAGGCATCCTTTGGCAAAGAGGTGGCTGCTTCTGTTGTGAAGGACTTTATTGCCTCTCCTGACCTTTACCATTTTGACCTTTTTGAGTCACCAGCAGTCGTTCACCTTGCTTCAGATTCGCAGTATGCGCCCTTATACGCTTTATTGAAGATTTACCTTACTGGGGGAGTTTCAGACTACAAGGCGTTTGCAGCCAAGAACCTTGGAGTGCTGGAATCTGTTGGTGTTACTGAAGAGAATGCATTAGCAAAGATGAGATTGCTGGCTCTGATGGGATTAGCCAGTGATTCAGCATCTGGTAACGAGGTTGCATTTGCGGAGTTGAAGGGGGCTCTGGAGTTGAACGAGCAAGAAGTGGAAGCTTGTGTAGTCCAGGCTATTGGCAAGAAGATTATTGAGGCTCGGATAGATCAGCTTCGAGGAGTTGTACAAATCAGCAAGTGTACACCTCGAACATTTGGCAAAGCAGAGTGGCAGCACCTAGGTTCTCAATTGGGTGGTTGGGCTGCAATTATAAATAGGGTACGGATGCTGACGGTCGATGAGAATCAAACACTGCCTGGGAGGTTGGCTGAACTGTCTCTTAAAGCTTGAGCCACTGGGAGTAACAATCTCAAAAGTATCTCCCACGCAATCAGGACATGTGATTCGACCCTTTATTGAGCTTCGCTTTACAGCTTCATTGCAGCGGCTTCTTTTGTTATTTCACGTACAGTTTTTCAGGTCATGTAAATTTGATATCGACACTCTTAAAAAATACTGTCTTGGCAACTTGGGGAGTGGGTGACGCCATTTTGCCTTGGCAGAAATGCAAGATGTTCAGAACGTCTTTTGGACGAGTTCGCTTTGGGAAGGGGGGGAAATGCGAGGCAGTGATTCTCTTCATTGTATAATGCTTCAAAGTTATGGAGGAGAGTGCAACATTGGTGAGACACATAACATCACTTCCACATTACGCAGTAGAGCAAATTTAACGCAAAGCGGCGTGCAGGTGCCTTTCTGCAATCAGAAGAAGGTTTCAGCACGGAAAGCAGTACACTATATATAGATGATGCTTTCGATTGCCAGGTCAGTGTTGCTTTGACAGGAGGTACCATTTGTTGCAGTGCTGCCCCAGCAGAACCCAACGCAGTCCATATCACCCACCACGCAGAATTCAACCTCGCTTAGCCCATTTGAACCTGTTTCAAGTTCATATAATTCTGTAGATGAGAACCCAGGCCTGATTAATGGGGAAAATTCAGGATTAGAGGTATCAAAGCATGCCTCCATAGGTGCTCGAGCTCTGAAGCTGAAACTTGATGAAAGGTCGGTCATACTTGCATGGAATGCAATGTGTCCCAGTACATGTCCCGTTTTCACACCTAGTCTAGCACATATGCTGACAGGGTCAACGAATTTTCCATGCGAAGAGACTTTTAGACCAGAAGCTTCCTTTGAAGGGTGTCTGGATGGAAATGTGGATTTGTTGGCCGTTCAGAAGGGGTCTATGACACCGAAACCACATGTCATTTTGAAGTCCAACTGCAGAACTACAAAAGGTGCCCGTAGGAAAAATCGTACTGATACAAGAAGAGCTAGTGCGGAAAGACGGCCACGGTACAAGGGGCGTTTTGTGACAAAGGAAGAAATGAGTGCACTTATTACTGCTGGTGTACTTGGATCGAATGATGCAGAAGATATTGGCTCAAAGCAAGAAGCGCTCTTATCTTGTGGGCAAGAGTAGTAAGAATGGATGAGCTCAATTTTATTTCTTTTTTCCAAGTTTCTGGGAAAACATTTTGTGAACCAGCATTTTGATGACCAGTGTTCACTTGACAGGTGCAAATGAACCCTCCCAAAAGTACTGGCTACATGGTTTTATTTTATGACTGATATTAATTTTGTTATTCTTCAGTTCTCTATTTTTGTGAAAATACAGTCAAGGCATTAGTAAGTGTGCCAACACCCATTCACTATCATCATCAAAAACAGATTGCCAATCATCACCATGTGATTCTAACAATGCAGCGTAACAATGCCCTAGCTTGATTGCAGTACCAGCAAAAGAACTCGCAGCTTCCTCCCAGCCCTTATTATGTCCAAGGCACAGTATGCACGAGTGTTCATCATCAGTTTCTGACACGATGGCCGATTCCAATTTTGATCTTGTTTCCCCATCTAACGCTGCAGCAGTATATAAGCTTCCGAAAAAGTGAGCGTCCGCTCGTTCTAGATGTGGCAATACTGCGCACATGGCCTCAAAAGTTTGCCGAGTTCTCAAGGAGTTTGAACCTATGGCAATGTCAGGAACCCAGCCCAAGAGCTCCAAAGTTGATGCAATCTTGGCTGCAGCCTTTTTACCTAATGGCGTTATTGGTCTATCGTGATCTCTTCCTGATTTGGCATCATCTTCACTCTCGGCATGTCTCATCAAAATGAGCTTTTTCCTGGAGGAACGACAGGACGAAAGAGTGAGTGGGCGTCGCCGTAAACTTATAACCTTCCAATAGGTCCTTACGATTTTCTTTTCGATTCTGGATCAGATTGCGATACAATAGTGGATGCTTTGCAAGTGCGTTTCGACGTTTTCAAGCTGCAACCTTTATGCAATCGGCCAATTCGATGTCCTCGCAACCGTAGGAGGTAAGAAGAGTGATACATAATGAGAGTAGACTCTTACTTAGCGCAATTCGCAACCTTCAATAACTACTTTATGTACATTTTGTAACTTTGGGACTTAATAGTTACAACTGGACGTATGCTATCTATAGGAATTCAACGTAACAAAAGCATACGGGAAGAAGCCTTGTAGATTCAACTGTACTATTTCTGGATTGGAGTACCTGAGGCGTCAAGAGGCCATGGGTTACCCTGAACATCAACGGGGACATCCAGCTTCCTTAGCTGTGGAGTAGACCATGGATAGTCCTTTACAAGTGCCCACTCCACTGGCTTGCCAAAGTTTTTCTGCAGTGATTCGGGGACATATTGAACATCCTTATGTTTCTTAACACCATACAGGAGCTCTCTTTACTTACCTTGAAGCCATCAGTGAAGATACGTTGAGCTTCCTTGAACTCTGGAGTGGAGAATGAGAGTCGGGGGTCCTCATTTTTTCTCATGTCCTCGAGCTTCTTAACATGTTGGCGCATTTCTTCCAGTAGTGCTTGGGCATTTTTGTCATTCGGATCCACTCTCTTCTCATATTCTCTCTGCATCGAGTATTATTGAGGCAGTGATCCAGTTATTACCAGTGGAAGACTACCATCACTATTGACAGTATTGACAGTAAAGGGTATCACTTACGAGTTTGTCGACGTCTTGTTGACCGAACTTATTGCCTATGTAGTTTGCCATTGCTGATTTAAAAGGAGTCAAAGATGGAGGAAACACGAGCGCGAGTTAAAGAGCACGATGCCAGTATTAATGAATAGATCTCTAACCTTCATATTGATTATTTTTCCCAGATGTGCAAATAGTCAAATTGACCTGTCGTTCTCTCCCGATGCACGGCACCATTGGCGCGGTTGCGACTAAGGTACAAAGTTTTGGGCAACCTCAATTTCATAAGCATTTAATGACATATTGACCATGCAGATACAGATGACTCCTGCATACTGACGTGGAAAGGATGAATTTTAGGAAGCGGTCATCGATTTTGTTCCAAATCCTGCGGGCAGCTACTTTTCAACCCCAACCTTGCCAAACTCATGTGCGACTTCCCATTCAACGATCATGCCTCCGTACAAACGAAGTTGGAACCTCTAAATATTCTTGGAGCAGCTTGGTGGCGTTGACAGGTGTAGGTGGTTTGGTATGCCTCAGTTCTGAAGCACAGCTTTCTCAGGAAGCATCGAATGAGGAGAAGGTTTGTAGCACCCCAAACAAATGCTTATTTTGAAAGCAGAGCTTGCTGATACTATTGTTGCCATTTCTTGATTCAGCAGGATTTCCACCTTGTCGGTCTAGAGCACCGGCGACGTACGTTTTACAAGTATGAGAAAAGAATTCGCGAGTACTCTCCTCCAGAGAAGATATTTGAATATTTTGCTAGTGCTGGGAATGAACACTCTGGATTTACAATGACCGCAAGTGATATGTTAAGGTCCGTCGCAGCTGTCTATCCTCCCAGTGGCAGTGGCATAATACGAGCCGGATCTCTTCCAGGGGAACCAGATGCCGGTGTAACACAAGAGCCCTCCAGTTTCTTCCTTCATTTTGATGTTGATGGCAATGGGATTATAAGCTTTGATGAGTTTTTGCTGTTTAGAGTACTTCTTGCCATGCCAATACATCAACTGGAGGCATGCTTTAAATTAGTGGACAAGAATGGATCAGGAGCCATTGACCAAGAAGAGTTCAGAGAACTTATGTCATTGACTGCAGGTGCTGCCAGGCCCACACACAGTGTTACCAGACATTCAGTAAAAAACTTGACTGATGCCAAAGGAGGATTGTTAGAACACTTTTTTGAGGGTGGTAAAAGACAGCTGACAATGGCAACGTTCTCAGAATTCCTTTTGGCAATGAGAGAAGAAATGGGACGTTTAGAGTTTGCTCACTATGATTTTTCCAAGAGGGGCTTCATGACTGGGACTGACTTTGCACATGGTGTAGTTGGGACTGTCCGATTAAAGCATTTGGACAGCTATCTGGATTTAATTGATAAGATGCCAGATGACTTGGCAAAGGCCCATATATCATATGATGAGTTTTTGACATTTCGCAGAATAATAGAACAACTGCAATCACTTTATGTAGCAATGGACTTTTGGGAAGCCGTCCATGGCAAAATCTGCAAGCAAGATTTGACAGAAATAATAGATCGTGTTCTAGGGAAAAAGCTTTCCTCCAAACAGATAGATATACTGTTCTACTTGTTTACTGACCAGTTCAGACAACAGCATGGAGGAGATGCTTCTTTCAATGTCAATTTTTTCTATCAAGTGATGAATCGACATTGGTGCACAGGTACAAGTAATGCTGCACATATGATGGGTAGAAGATCGTCTGAACCAGCAAACAGAGGCTTCATGGAATGCTTAAGTCGGTGCATGCAACAGCAGTAGAAACTGAGTCAGAGAGGAACCTTGGGGTGGTGGAAGGGCCCCAGCGGTCTGCCCCACCTGCTGCCGGTGTGCTTTGACTCCTTTGTTTAAAATATTGAGTAGATTCAGCAGGCATGGTTGCGCTCGATACCGTCCAGAGGTATTTAAGTGGTAATATTCAAGTAATTTATGTAAGTGTATTTCATCCCTACAGTCATAAAATATGGACGAACAATTGCAAAGTCCACATAAAAGTCCCTCTCGAAAATATGAGCTTGAGAAATTAGAGACGATGTTCAAAGGTGTTTCCATGCAGCATCAGCAAGTGATGGCGAAGATAGAAGCTCGAAGTCCGCACCGAGCAATATCCAAACAGGTTCCTCCCACGGTGCCCAGTATGAGATCACCTGTGAGAAGAACAGCTGTTGATCTTATGCCACATGTAAATAAAGCTTTACAAGTAATTGACAGCGACAAATCATTAGCTTCAGAAGTACATAGAGAGGGTACCCCAGCACATGGACATGCCTTAGAAAGATTACGGCAGAGAGCCCTCCTGCGGAGGGAGGCACAGATAGTAACGGCAGTGACACAATCACAAAATGATAGAATCAATAAAGAGACTGCCTCTAAGCCATTTTTAAAGAGAAAATCCCAGGCAGTTACTTCTTGCAAATTGCCAGATTGGACAAAGGTACAAAGCAAGACTGAAACGAGGTTGGATAGGAACTTGATATTGAAGGCTCCAGGCAGCAGGACGAGCACTCCAGCCAATAGTTGCACAGCCACACCTAGACTTGATAGTGCTGCTGCATTGAACACCGCAAGGTCCACAAATCAGAATTCTCCTCAAAGGTCTCCTCAAAAGCGAGGGGAGGAAAGCAAGCATAGTCAAGGACCACTTGATGAGCTGTTGGCACAAGTAGATTCATTATTATCTCAAGTGTCTCAAGTTGTAAAATAGTCATTACAAGTCATAGGTCAACCTCCAGTCATCCTTGAGATTGGTAAGGATTGACCAGCAGTTCTCTTGAACTCTCAAGTATGGCTCGTAATCCGCCAAACCGGTTTGATTGATGCGGCCTCGTACCCCTACAGTGACTCTAACATCTTGATTGTCAACAAACTTGAAGATTGCATGACTAACAGATGCGTGGGCTTCACCGCCCCAAATTTCATTTCGCATGTTATAGTCATAAGTAGCTGCCAGAGTCAACTGGGTGTAATTCTTCAATATTGGGCGCCCCTTCTGCACTGCCTGCTGAGACTGGATTGTGAACTTCTTCTTTCCATTTACTGACAAAAACACATCCTCTGTTACCGAAGATGCTTTTGCCCCTAATCCAAGTCGCAAACGTGTGTCTGGTCTGAAAGCATCGGAAGAATTGTATTTCAGGTCTCCCAGCCGTAGGAACTTGTTCAGCTTGCCCCAAAACTGGCCACCAGCAGTGACGGTATTCAAGAC